>VUQI01060902.1:0-24211 GCA_015106735.1 Paratilapia polleni
CGGAAAAAATTAAGAGACCACTCCAAAATTATCAGTTTCTCTGATTTTGCTATTTATAGGTATATGTTTGAGTAAAATGAACATTTTTGTTTTATTCTATAAACTACTGACAACATAACTCCCAAATTCCAAATAAAAATATTTTCATTTAGAGCATTTATTTGCAGAAAATGAAAAATGGTCAAAATACCAAAAAAAGGTCCAGTGTTTTCAGACCTTAAATAATGCAAAAAAAAACAAGTTCATATTGATTTTTAAACAACACATTACAAATGTTTTAACTTAGGAAGTGTTCAGAAATCAGTATTTGGTGAAATAACCCTGATTTGCAATCACAGCTTTCATGCGTCTTGGCATGCTCTCCACCAGTCTTTCACATTGCCGTTGGGTGACTTTATGCCATTCCTGGCGCAAGAATTCAAGCAACTCAGCTTTGTTTGATGGCTTGTGACCATCCATCCATCCTTCCTCTTGATCAAACTCCAGAGGTTTTCAATGGGGTTCAGGTCTGGAGATTGGGGTGGCCATGACAAGGTCTTGATCTGGTGGTCCTTCATCCACACCTTGACCGACCTAGCTGTGTGGCATGGAGCATTGTCCTGCTGGAAAAACCAATCCTCAGAGTTGGGGAACATTGTCAGAGCAGAACGTAGCAAGTTTTCTTCCAGGATAACCTTGTACGTGGTTATCCAGTGTTTAGACAGAAACACTATGTCCATTTCATTTTATTGAAAAGCGGGCTAGTTTAGCTGTCCATGGCAAGATGTTGAAAAAAAAAGGTCATATACACAACAAAATAATTATACATATGTAGACACTTACAAGACATCTAATTCTGATTTCCTCTTTCTCACTTTTATGAAAGACATGCAACTTGTACCAACAATCCCCTCCATGCCTCAGATAACGTCATGACCAGAGGACAAAGTAACCTCTGTGGTTCATACTCATCTGACTTTAACCCACTGACCTACAATGAAGTGTATTGTGATATGATAGTCCTGCAGTATAACTGAATGCAGGCCATTTAGAGCACACGAATGCACTTGTCCCTCCCCTCATAAGGACGACTTGAGCACGTTGCAGCATGTCCACAGCAGCACAGAGATTTGTCTGTGCTTCACAAGAATGACTGACTGATATTATGAGTCACTGACTGACACCAACTCACTGATCCAGCCCAGTGGAAGAACATGGAAATTTCCTTCATTCACTACTTTCAAATGAATCAGTACTGCATGGCAGTATTTGGAAAAAAGCGTTTCTTTTAAAGTCTTATGTAGTAAAAATTTCAAACACAAGATCTGTTATTCAGCCAATCAGAAAGCTGCTTTCAAGCCCCCTGATTAGCCTAAAAGAACTACTATTGCACAGACACAGGACCTCTGGGGGTGTCTTGTGGTGACTGACACTACAACACTGGCACTGAATCATTTGGGAACTGGGGGATATTGGAGGCCCGGTGGTCTTTGTTGTATTCCTGAGAAGTTTTTGCAGCATGGAGGGGGGTACTCGAGCCAGGAAAGGCTGCCGTTGGGGGTGTGCTTGGTCTCCAACAATGTTTAGGTGAGCTGTATGTGTCAAACATCCACGAGTGCCTGGAACCACTGTTTCCCAGCAAAACATTAAATTATAAAGAGATGATCACTGTTATTCACTTCACCTGTCAGTGTTTTTAATGTAGCGGCTGATTGGTGCGTCGCGTCTGCTGAACAAACTGAATAAACAACAACTTTAGTATGATTTTCCTTTATTTCAGTCATATATATATATATGCTGTCACAATGGTTACTCATATTAAACATCCACGTTTCAAATAATGAGGTCAGCATATATGCAAGTTTCACACAGTTTTTCTCCTCTTGTCACTGTGTGATGTCATTTAGAGTGGATATCCTTATTGTGGTCATCCCAGGCACACAGCTCACTGGCTGTGAGCAGAGAAGCCCCTCCCACCTGCTTTCCAAAACTTCTGTTTGTGAGAGGCAGCCAGTCAGAAGGAAGTTGGATTAAAGGAAGAGTAGCTAAAATGACTTGTTTCAGACAGTGGATGAACTGAGGGCCTGCACCAAGGTCCATAAAACTTTGAAAATATATGCACATCCACGCCTAAAAGAGGACAGGTGGTCAGAAGAAAACAAGCAGACAGCAAAACAGAAAAAAACCCAACAGTTTGGTCACTGCTGAGCTCCAGTTTTAACTATTTAATGCACCATGAAAAATTCAGGTTGCAAGCATATCTGCTCTTCATAAGACAATATTACACATAGCAGCACTGTCACTCAAAATACTCCAGCTGAATCCAAGAATAGGTGAAAATGAGCATAATATGTTCCTTTTAATATTACTTAAAGTGTATTTATTTAGAGAACACGAGGAAGACAATAATAATGTAGTATAAAATGGTTAAAATATTTTCCTGGTCTTGTACTGTTGTCTAGAAAATGAACACTTGCTGGCTGGCTTTAAAGGTTCGCAGCTTGATATGGAGGTATAAGTAATTTGTAGCTAAATTAAATAAATAAATAAATCACAGAGTGGTGGAATGTTTTCCTCGATAGACAAGAAGAAAGATCCAGTTAAGAAAAAGATAAGAAAAAAAAAACAGATTTGGCCAAAATTTCAAACGATAAACTTCTGGAATGAGTGAAAAATGAAATAATGAAATATTCAGCGGAGTTTTATCATTCTTTTAGATGTCTGATTATATTAAATGTTGTTTAAATATGGATTCTTTTTATTCATTTGTTTATTTAGCTTGAAACACTTTTGGTCTCCATACCATTACTAACTTAATCCGCCAGGCTGAGCCACAGATGGCTGTTGCCTACACAACCAACAGCAGAGGGGGTTTCAACGCACACACACACGCACACACACACACACACGCTGACTGGGGTTTCAGCTTGCAGCAGTGACGCAGTGTGAGCTCACACAGCCACCTCAGTGTTTATGTGCTTTTTCACACACACATACACACACACATAGAAGCCAGAGTGAGAGAGAGGGGGGAAACCTCACCGGCTTTGTGGCTTTCATCGGTTCTCAAGCTTTTTAATTACACCTGCCAACTTACTCCTTTGTAGCCGATGATGCTTTTCTCTGAACACTGATTTTAACTCCATATTTTCACCAAACCGGTAAGTCGGACAACTTTTTTTTTTTGTTTTGTTTTTTTTTTAACCAAGAGGGAAGAACCTGAATGGTTGCTGAAGCCGGTAGTTAAGTTGTATCAGACTCGCGTGGGCCTTCTCTCGCCACTAAGCCGGTGTTGCCGTCCTGACCGCTTTTACGCACGGCGGTAATGTGTTCATATGACTTTACCTTACCGGTATATGGCACGCACTGGTAGGTTAAACATGTGCGTTTGGGTGAAAAAGTCCCTGCTGTTTGTCTTGAACGGTTAAAGGCTTAAGAAGTAAATGTTTTGAATGAAATATTGGACCTAGATGTCTTTGTCTATGTAAACTTTGTATGTGTTCATTTTATTTAACATACGTATCAACTTACATAGTATATAGTCTTTGTGGTGGACTGGTTTTACTGGGATACTCGTATAGCTACTGAATGGAAATTTGCGACAGCCTCCTTATAGACCGTTAACAACTAGTTTGACTGTTCGTCTTTAGGTAAATGAATGCTAATTGGCTTTTTAATTGAATTTAACAGACTTATGATAGTTGGGAAGCCACCATGTGTCGTGCATTTTAATGACAGAACGAGCGCATGCTTGACGCACGGTCCTGGGTGCGTGATGACCTCACCGCTAGTATGATCCTCCTACTCGCATTTTAATGAAGTCCTGACTCTGATTCAGTTATATATATTTTTTCCTATTAGCTTAATTGCAGGCAGACATCAAAGCAGGCAATTAAGTCAAATAAATTATGCGTAAATTTCTACTGACTGCAAAGCGTGTTGCACAAAAAGATAAACAGAAAAAGGAAACTAAAAACATGCCGAGTTATTTATATTACTGTCTTTCACGTAGTTTTTCTTTCACACAGTTTGCTCCAGTAACTGCTCATTTTAAGCTGTGTCTTATCACCATCACTTACTACACCATGCTTCAGTGGTTTTGGGAGGATGCACTGCTGCGTAAGGAGCCCGCCACAATGAGCAGTGAGGTCCAGCTCGCTGCTTACACACACACAAATGCACAAGCCCCAAGATGAGACTGTCATCTTTGGCAAAGGGCTTTCATTGTCTGAATCCAAATTCCTGCACGCTTGTGTCAATAAGAGGCACACATTTCTACCAGAAGGGGGCCATGTACAGCTTCACTAATCCCAATATTATTACAGTGCAGTCATTTGAAGGGGGGGGGGATTTTTACTGGATGCACAAAGTTTATTCATCAGTGCCTTTGTGTCACTGCTCAAGTGAACAAATCTCTGATGTTACGAGAAGACAGACTTCCTGTTTCCTGTCATGTACTTTCACAGCTTATTGTGATAGACTTACAGGACCACGTGTCAGAGTGGGAAGATGCTGAAATCCATCCAATGCCTTGTCTTAGTTTGGGTTAAAGAGTCTTTTAATGAGTGTGCTGTTAAATACTTTAGTATATTTCCCCTCCCTACAGCAATATATATATGTTTGTCATAGAAACGGAGCTGGTTGGAAGTAGAAAGGAGAGGGCTTAAAAAAATGGAAGTAAATCATTCTGCTTAAAGCTGTCTGAACTGTGTAGCCATCTGTTGGAGTGGGTTTCAGTCAGCGAATGTTTTTAAAAGATTCGAGCTTATACTCAGCAACACTAAAACAGCACTGTGGCATCGTTATAGTCAAAGCATGTTTTTCTAACTTGAATATAACTACAAAAGTCAGTTTGAGTTTGATTTTTTGAGAGAGTTCAGAGAGTTATATATTAACTGTTAGAGGCCTGTTAAAAATTTAGAGATTTGTATTAAAACTTGTTTCCTCAGCAGAATTCACAAGTGCTTTAACTTTTGTGTTTTTGCCTGCTTTAAACAAACCTCTATGTCTCTCACACATTTTCCTTCTTTGGCAATGTTATTATAAGTTTATAAAGTCTGATGTGCCGTATAATTTTTGGCTGAAAGTAACATTTTGTACTAACGTGTGCTCAGCTGGTGTTCCACTTAAACTAACACCTGTAATTACACACGCATGCTCTCCTTAATTAGGAGTTGGTGGAACATGAGAGTTATCCTTTACTAAATGCAACCCCCATTTTACATCCTACCCCACCCAACATTTACTGTGCACTGTATGCATGAGAATGAGAAAGAGTATAGAGAAGAGGAGGCTGGAAGGTGAGATTGACTGGTAATGCAAACTGAAAACAGACAGATAAAAGTATATCTGCACTGCAGCTTGGAGCAGATAAGAAACTTGGGATTTACATGTAACACAGTGATGCACTGCTTCACCTCTGAGCATGTGTGAGTGCATCTGGAAGTCAAAGACTTGTCTAAGCTTTAATTAAACCATCAATCCTGTCATCTGTCTGTCCATCCGTTCAACCAGAGTGGTTGGGAGTGCCGCCCGACCGTCTTCCGTCCTCGTGCCATAGCTGCCTGCATGCCTCCCCAATGTCAGCCAGGAAACTCGTTGCCAATGAAATTCCCACTGCGCGGACCGCAGATCCCAATCCAAGCTGGCTCAGGATCCACACACATAGACTGGTGGAGGATTGCATAATTACAGGGGGACCTAACACAAGAACCTGGAAAGATGCTGGCTTGAGCACAAATGCTCGCCTCCTCATACATACACATATACACCCTTCATTTTTTTAGAGTAAGTGAGCAAACTGCAAGTCCTGCTGCACAGTTTCTGTCAGTCAGACACATTCTTTTGATAGTCAGGTTGTGGAAAAGAGTCACTTCCTGGATGCCTCAGTTCTTTGTTATCTCACGTTTATGAAAGTCTGCTGTGGTGTCATATTTTTTTTCCAGTGGACAGCTGCAGTCTTGCCCTGCTTAGCCTGATGACCTTTCCCCTCTGTCTCTTGCATGTTCCCTGTCACTCCCTACTGTATGCTGTTTAATGACACAGTTTTAAAAATATGCTTTAAGAAAACAGGGGGAAAAAAAGGGATTGCAGACTTTTGCTACCCCACAAGCCAGCTCTGCAAGAGGAAAGATAAATCTAAAAGCAACCACAATCTGCTAGCTGAATTCGCCAGGAACCATTCGCTGGCTTTTCGCTGCCAGAGCAAATCACACACCAGCATGTCCGGGTCGATCTCTTTGTGACGAGGCACAAGTTAGTGGCTGTGTGAGTGTTGTTTGCGTGTGTGTCTTATGTGAGAAGTGCTACAGACATGCCCAATTTAAAAACAGCCACTGAGTAATGACAAAGTAGTACACAAAGCAGGAATTTTAATGTCTTGTCCGTTGCAGCACTTTTGTAGAGGTATTAATACAACTCAAAACACAGTGTGTTGTAAAACTGAGTTGTAAAATGATCTTTTAGTTCTGCTGGTATTATTTAAGTCTGATTTCTTTTTTCACCTTCCATTCATAGAAATTTATAAGACACTCGTTCTAAATATGTACACAAATATGCACAAGTTATTCATATCATTTCAAAAGGGATGGTGAAAATTCACAGTCTTCATTCTTTCTTGGCTGCTGCTCAGCCTTTGGACTCCCTGAACTGCAGTAGACATCCATTAAAGTTAGAGCCAGAGCAGTATTGGATTTCTGGAGCTGATGTCAATACTGCTTTTTGGGAAGTTAAAAATTCTGACATTGCCAAATTGATCAATATTTTTTAAAATTAACATACACTATGTTAAAGTTAAATGTGATGGGGTCATTGTTAATTTCCAGTATAGTATTTCATAAAGTAGTCAGTCACTAACCATGAACACATCACTTGACTCCGCATCACCGTCTCCTCAGTTGTGATGCTACTCTGCTCCACCTTCCATAGACAGTGCTGAAAGTACTATAATCAATAGAGTTGGAAACTGCAGTATACTCACTTTATCAGGTACATCTTGCTAGTACTGCTGGGCCCCCTTTTGCCTTCAGAACTGCCTTAATTCTTCGTGACACAGATTCAACAAGGTGCTGGAAACATTCCTCAGAGATTTTGCTCCATATTGACATGACAGCATCACACAGTTGCTGCAGATCTGTTGGCTGCACATCCATGATGGGAATCTCCCGTTCCACCACATCCCAAAGGTGCTCTGTTGGATTGGGATCTGGTGACTGTGGAGGCCATTTGAGTACAGTGAACTCAGTGTCATGTTCAAGAAACCAGTTTGAGATGACATGCTGTGTTATCCTGCTGGAAGCAGCCATCAGAAGATGGGTGCACTGTGGTCATAAAGGGATGGACATGGTCAGCAACAATACTCAGGTAGGCTGTGGTGTTTAAACAATGCTCAGGTGGTACTAAGCCCAAAGTGTGCCAAGAAAATATTCCCAACACCATTACACCATCACCACCAGCCTGAACAGTTGATACAAGGCAGGATGGATCTATGCTTTTATGTTGTTTATGCCAAATTCTGACCCTACCATTTCAGTGTTGCAGCAGAAATTGAGACTCATCAGACCAGGCAATGTTTTCCAATCTTCTATTATCCAATAATGGTAAGCCTGTGTGAATTGTAGCCTCAGTTTCCTGTTCTTAGCTGACAGGAGTGGCACCTGGCATGGTCTTCTGCTGCTGTAGACCATCTGCTTCAAGGTTCTTTGATGGGATGTGCATTCAGAGATGCTCTTCTGCATACCTTGGTTTTAACAAGGGGTTATTTGAGTTACTGTTGCCTTCCTATCAGCTCGAAGCAGTCTGACTATTCTCTTCTGACCTCTGGGATCAACAAGGCATTTTCACCCAGAGAACTGCTGCTCACTGGATATTTTCTCTTTTTCAGACCATTCTCTGTGAACCTTAGAGATGGTTGTGTGGGAAAATCCCAGTAGATTTGTGAAATAGTCAGATTAGCCCATCTGGCACCAAAAACCATTGTTCAAAGTCAGTTAAATCACCTTTCTTCCTCATTCTGCTCAGTTTGAACTTCAGCAGGTTGTCTTGACCATGTCTATATCCCTAAATGCATTGGGTTGCTGCCATGTGATTGGCTGATTAGATATTTGAGTTGATGACTAATGAAGTGGCCGGTGAGTGTATGTGATAACACTATTTCTAAATTGCCCCATTTTTTTTTTTGTTTCCTGCACTGTTATGTTAAAAAAACATTTAGAGAGATACAGTACATATGTAAGAGGCCAGTATTTGTGACTACAATTTGGAAGTTTAATTTTTCCCAAGGAGAGAAGAAGTCATATGTAGACTTTCTCCTGCTGCGTGCTACATGTGAGAAAGGACTTCAGACAATGTCCTGCTGTGATTCTCCTGACATTGCCTGAAGTTCATTGTGAAAATGGCTTATGTGTGCGTGTATCTGTCTGTTGTTTCCCTTTCTCAAATGCAATGAGTAGATACTCCTCTGATATTGTAGATTTTATTTCTATTTAACAGAGCCAGACTATCTGTTTTCCTCCTATCCTCCTTCCCATCTAACCTTAGCTAACTGGCTAGTGTCTTCAGCTTTATATTTACTGTGCAGATGTGAGACTTGTTTACTTCGCTCTGAGTAGCTGAATAAATCAACACTTTCATATAACCTCACTTATCTTTTTATGATCCTAGAGCACATGTATGAATAATACAGGTAGCCGGATAAAAATCCTGTTTTCCTTACCTGAGCTCAACCTCTGAGGCAGATTTTTTTCCCCCAGTGACTAAAACAGTAATTAAGTGAATCCTTTGTGTTTGCTGGACAAATTAAGATAACATGTTGGAAGCATTGTTTTCACACTGCGTACACATGTTTGTGTGTTTAAAAATGTGTTTCATGATAGTGTGTGTGTACGAGCAGTGAATCATTATTTAAAATGCTGGAGCACGAGGAGCTGATTTACATCCACTCTTAATGATGGTGGTGATGTAAGGGAAAATAGCAGGCGCTGAAAAACAACTACTCAGATAGACATTTTCGCAACTCGAGATTGTCCTGTGAAAACCTGGAAAACAGCAGAGTGTGGATCCTTTTAGGGCTGTTTTGCAGTCAGAATTGGTTTGTGGTTGGCTTGGTGGCTTAAACAACAGCAAAGTCTTGTCTCCTTTGTGAAAAACACTTTTTTTTTTTTTTGTCTAGGCAATTTAGGCGTGTTTGTAATGAGGCACACTTTAAAATCTAAATTAATGAAAAACAAGATGGTCTTAAAACTCTTCCAAAATATCACTATCACTCAGACTTTAATCTTTCATGTGGCCATTTCTGAATTTACGACTTCCCATGCAATGCTGCATTTGTTCGCAATGAGCACGAGGAAAAAAAAAATCGTTTGTTTCTTATTTGTGTGCACGGTTCATCCGCGGTGCCTGCAGGAAAATGACGTTGTAGCGTTGCCCTGCTCTCTGGTTCCCTCTCTGGTGCCTTCTTTTTCTCTACTCTGGTCAGTTCACCCTCTCACTCTCACTCTCTTGTTCCAACTTGGTGATGTCTAAGTGACACAAGAGAAGCCCGGTAAGTTTCTGCTGGTGTTCAGTTCCACTGGAAAACATGACGACTGACATCACATCAACCCAAGGACGAAGAGGAGGAATGACAGACACAAAAGGAGAGTGAGGGAAAAGCAGACGTATGCAAAGGGTCGACACCTGCCAAGTTATCAGACACGTTCCCCATAATGAGACATTGTCTGAGCACTAACGTAGAAAGTGTTGGCGTAAATCAGCCTTTCATTTGCCGATAATGGGCACCTCCATGAGTCAAACAGAGGGTATGGTTGTTCCAATCACGTCGTTGACATACACGTGCACATTATCTCTCAGTACACGAAATGTCTGATGAAGAATGGAGTATAATTACCTTAAACCTTTTTTTGCCACCTCAGTCCTTTTTTATTGTATTTCACTTCTTAGACCGTAAGCTAATACCTACTTACGTACATCAGAACGAGGTGTCCCCCATTGTGACTACAATAGGTAGCCATTATCAGCATGGGAACTGGTGGTTGACTTCTTTTCTTTTTTTTTTTGGTCAGGCTGTTTTACGTTATGTCAGAGAGGGAAATCCAAGAATCGTTTTTGTATGCATTGACATGAGCATTAGTTTTTACCTGAGCGAAGGCTGAATGTGGGATACATTTCAGAATTATGGTATCATTTAGCTCCAAAAGGTTCAAACGGTTAAGGAATTAAGAAAAATAACCCTCTTTCAAGCTCAGCTGACCACACATTTCTGAGATAATCTAATGGACTTCAAGGGATTTCATGAGCCTAAGGCAATGCAGGAGTTTTCCACCTGTAGAGGAGCAAGTAATTCTTTGTACTTAACCATCCTTTTCTACTGATGCATGACTGCACCTGTAGAGCAAAGGACAGATATCTGGAAATATTTTGACCCAATAGTTGGTTAATTAAAAGGATATGATTCTTTAACGGCCATCATTTTTCATCCAGGTCAAATATTTTTAGGACACAGCAAGTCAGTGGTGAAGCTTTCTAAAAAAAATAAAAAATCTGACCCGGTCAATGGTTGCGCCTAACCTGGTCAAAAGAAACCTATAGGAGGTTATTATAGAAGAATTTTAAATAATGGATTTGCTAAGTCGGAATGACAATCAGTGCAAACTGTGCCTGCTGCTGCAGTCCAACAGTATGCGGTAGGGAATACTGTATGACCCTAACCCTTCAGCAAACCTCATTGATCCATGTGCTCAGTTACTCCTTGCCCAATATTCTGGGCATTGCTTGGGTGAGAAAGTCCTAGTATTCACTCCACAGCAGACGTTTTGCAGAATGGCAACATGCAGAAGCTTTCAGTGCCTACATTGCTACAACACTATTAAGTCTGCAAAAACTGCCCGTGCTTAACAGAATTGTGTAATCCTGTAGTCTCGCCTTACTGGTTTCATTTGAAGGAAAAGTTGACTGTCTCTAATGTGCTTGACGTGGGTTATTGTTGGTCTCAGGGGTCACATTTCTGTGTCGCCATTAAAGGAAAGTGTAAAAATATACACAGCAGCACATCACAAATTCTTTTACTTCTGCATGTGCCAGTCTATTAAGAAGCTGGGGACAGAGTGCAGGGTCAGCTTGGAACAGAGAGGGTTAACAGCACCTAACATGTATTTAAATTTTATTTGTTTATTTGTTCACAAAGCAAAGTGAGATTGAAGTTGTGCAGGAAACCAAAGAAACTGAGTTAAACTAAGACATTAAATAGACCAAAACTGCTGTTAGCACTAATTCAGGTTGTTTAGACTAGCAGAATAATGTTATTTTAGCACATATTTCCAACAATAAGGGTTAATAATAAAGGGACTAAAACAAATTTGCTGTTTTTAAGTACTTGCTATATTAGAACTTTACCAAAAAAACAAACAAACAAAAAAAAAGAAGCAAAGCCAGTTTCCAAATTTTGGGTGCTTTATGGTCCTGAAATCTGCTCCTCACCCTGCAGGGAGGCATTGCTTCAAAATGAAATCATAACTTTAAAGACCCCGGTTATTTTTATTTATTTATTTTTTTATGTAACTCCCAAACTAGAGGGAAGCCTCAGTTTGGACTGCTGTTTGCTGTTTTTTTTGGGGCAAATAATTCAAATGAAGCCATATTGCTAGAAATATAAAGCTGTTGATTCAGCGATCACTCATGGTTGCTAGGGAACACGTCCTTTAAACAATTTAAATATGGCAGATCCATCAGCATGACTGGGATGTTCTTGTGTGTCTAGACTTGACACTGAAAAATAAAATAGAGTCTCATGCCTAACCAAGATCCTGGCTCATTGTTTAGAAGCCAATAACATGGTGGCTTCGCCCTGGTTTACCTGTGATCTCCAGTGCTGCTCAGTCACCTCAAACTGAAAGGCGAGGAGTTCCACTCATTCTTGTGTTTCCTCTTTTGTGGTTCCTTCCTTCCTTCACAGCTTCATCCTGTAGGATTTCTCAGCTGAGCTGCAGCATGACATCAAGGAGCCAGAAAAAGCTCTCAAACACATTTAACTGGCCCTCGCCTCCAAAACCACCACAGAAGAGAATAATGTCCATGTTTTTGTCATGCCTTTGCCATTACTTCTTTATTATTGCTATTTTCAGCTCGACTGAACAAAACAGAAAATGTGACTGGTCATCTGACGTTGTCGTAACTTGTTATTTGTATGTGTGAAACAACAGCACAGAGGCTTTTGGGTAATTACTGTTTTACAAAGTTTAGAAAAAGTCATCACTCTCCTCTCCCTTTCCTTTGAGGTGTTTTTTAATTGTTATCCTGTTTTGTTGTTTTCGTCCATTCACATAAAATGACGAAAGCATTCTGGGTGTTGGTGTCTCGTTTGCATCTTTGTTGTGTTTGTTGGGATATTCTTGGAGGTGTTAATGTCCTGTTATATCCCTCTCTTCCTACACTCTTGTCTCCTCTCCCCATTTATTTATTTATTTTTTTGTCTTTCCACATGTCCGTTGGACTGCAGCCTCCAAACCCGAGCACATGGCCGTCACATGCATGCAAGTCCGGTTATGAAAAGGGAAACATGCAAACAATAAAATGCAATTGGAGGATTTACAGCCAAGACAGTGTAGACAGGAAAGCAACTAGAAGTAAAGTATGACATTTCAGTGAGATTTCCATGACTGGGAGTCTCTGCTGGTGTGTTGGTCAGTAAATAAAGGCTGGTATCTTTCTCAACATATCACATGCTAAAACACAAAGAATAAAAAAATATAAACGTACTGTAACTTTGAGCAGCAGGAATTCATTTTTTTTTTTTTACCTAACTCATCTCTTGGGGTCAGCCCATTAACACAGGCTGGAAAACACTGTGCTAAAAGGCTAATATGGTCTTTGATAATGTGCTCCAGGTGACACATTATTAACATAGTAGTTTAATAAGTCTTTGATGCGCTAGAAAGATTAATGTTTGTGTGAGATACCCGACTTGGTCAAAAAGAAGAGCTGTTTTGTGGTTTTCCTGTGAAATAAATAATGAAAGTTTGGAGAAACTAAATTGCATTACTAATTTCATAATTGGTGTGGAGTTTATAAATATGATATAATAAACCAGTAGATAGTGTAAAAGATGGACGTAGTTACCGTGACGCCACCCATTGGTTTGAAGCTTCGAGATGAGCGTTTCCGTCGTTACCATGTTGGTTTCAAAAAACCAGATGTGACGAGGAAGGGCGGGCCTGATTGTGAAACAGCACCCATTGGTTAATGACTTGTCAATCATAAGTTGTTAGCTAACGAGCATACCATGGATAATTCTCCATTTTTAAACATAGTATGGCCAAGATTTATAAAACAGACTTGATTTTTTTATTCAATATGACCCAGAATGAGCGACTGAGCCCATAAACTCAGCAGGACAGTATTTAAAGAGGTCAAGACAGAAAGCCCTTTTCCCATAGACTTCTATAGGACTGGAAGTCTTTTTGCAACCACAGCTATCGCTATCTGGTGGCCTTCAGATAGCTTTCGACCTGGACTAGGCAAAACCTGGCTAGAACAGAAGAATTCAAGCTGAAGAGAAATGCTCCCTTGATCTTGTTCCAGTTTTGTTGCAAGGGTTGCCCCTTGTCTCTGATCCTGTTTGTGATGTCCATGGACAGGATCTCAAAAAATAGCCGGGGTGAGGAGGGTGTCCGTTTTGGGAACTTCAGAATAGAATCCCTGCTTTTTGCATATGAGGTGGTTCTGTTGGCTTCATCGAAGCGTGACCTTCAGCATGCACTGGAGCGGTTTGCAGCCAAGTGTGAAACATCTGGGATGGGAGTCAGCACCTCCAAATCTGAGTCCATGGGTCTGTGATAGAAAATGGTGGAATGCTCCTGTTGGGTTGGGCGAGAGAGGCTGCCCCGAGCGAGGGAGTTTAAGTATCTTGTGATCTTATTCACGAGCGATGGGAAGACGGAGTGTGAGTTTGGAATAGTACGTCAGAAGTAATGCTAGCATTGTACCGGACTGTCAAGGTGAAGAGAGAACTGAGCCAAAAGGCGAAGCGTTTGATTCGTCAGTCCATCTACATTTCAACCCTCACTTATGGTCATGAGATCAGGGTATTAGCCCAGTAAAATAAGGTCGCGATTACAAGTAGCCGATATGAGTTACCCCCATGGGCTCAGCCTTAGAGATAGGGTGAGGAGCTCGGACATCCAGAGGGAGCTCGGAGTTGAGCTGCTGCTCCTCTGTGTCGAAAGGAGCCAATAGAGGTGGTTCAGGCATCTGCTTAGGATGCCTCCTGGGTGCCTCCCTTTGAAGGTTTTCCGGGCACTCCCAACTGGGAGGAGACCCCGGGGTAGATGCAGAACCTGCTGGCGAGATTATATATCTCATCTGGCCTGGGAACGCCTCGGGATCCCCCAGGAGGAACTGGACAGTGTTGCTGGGGAGAAGGATGTCTGGAATACCCAGCTTTAGCCTGCTGCCACCACAACCCTATGAAGCAGAAGATAATGGATGGATGGCCTTGTTCTATGCTGTTATATCATAGTGTGACATGAACTGTAAATTAATTAAATGTAAAGTTCTTTTCCTAATAATCGACTAATAATTGACACTGGCCTGTGGGCTGCACCCAGAGAACCCGGGCTCTAAACTATCTCGCATCAAGAAAGTAAATATGCATAACTCCAAAAATGAACCTGTTCCTTTAAAATGCAGTGAAAAGTTCTGTAATGCCATGAGCCTGAGAAGCACTTCGTAATGGATACCAGCAGAGAAAAGAAAAATGGTTATTTGAAGGCACTCTTGTGCCTGTAGGTCCAGTGGAAGTCCCACGTGTGGCGGTCCCTTCTGTTGTGGGTTCGAGGAGAAAACCACAGTCAAAGTGGATTTAAATTCAAATGCATCACATGCAGACATTGCAAGCTTGGATTGTCTGGCTGTGAATGGTTGACTTCTAAGGGCAGTGGTTAGGCTCATTTTGAACATCCTTTTTGGACATCAGTTTGCATTTTAATTACATTTTCAATGCACATAGTGCTGCTGCACTCACTCACTGGTGGACAGTCAGCACGTGCAATGACACACTGTAGCTAAAATATTTTTGCACCAACCAGATGATTAGTTAGAAACAATTAAATGTTACATAACAGAAAAATAACTTGGGACCAGTAAGCTTTTTCAAATGTTATTGTGATCTCTCATCAAGGCTCTTTTTAAAAGTTTTATTCAAATTCTAAACCCTAGGGAGCCTTATAGTGGTAATTTGAAATTATATACATCTTATCAATGAAATAAATTAGTTTCACCTTTCTCTGCTGCAGTTCAAGTACATTTGCTTTATTTCTGGAGGTCAAATGAGGTTCTCTGCGGAAATCCCTGCATTCCTCTACCCCTCTATAGCCCGCTCCAGTTTGTTACTTGACACTTTCCAAAAAAAGAGGTACTTAATTGCAGGTCCCGTTTTTGTTTTGCTCTCTCTATCATTGTCGTTTTATTGATCATTTTTCCCTTTTTCAGCTATGTGTGCGCACGGGTGCATGTTTGTAGGAGTGTACATATACAGTATGTGCGCATGTGTGACTTGTAATTAGCCTCTTGCTCTGGTCTGTATGGCATTTTAACAAATGCTTCTATATATATCATGCTATCAGACTGAGGTTTTAGCAGTGTCACTCCCTGCCACTTTCTCCTCTTTCCATCCCACTCTCTTTCTCTTTTCTCTTCCTGTACGACTGGATCGGCCCTTGCCCTTCAGCCCCGTCATGTTTTTTTTTAAGCTAGTGGTTTTTCTGTCCTCGCTTTATCTCTCGCGCTTCCCCCCTAAAATTATGCCTCAGTAGCCTGTCATTGGCATGAGGGCCTCGCCGGACCAAAATCATAAACTCATTACATGTTTTATTTTCTTGTTTGTATAAGGGATGACTTGGTGTTGGCTGGATGATATAGCTTTCCAGATGTGTTTTTTGTGTGTGTGTGTGTGTTACCTGCATGAAGAAGTATAAACACACACACATGCATGGTTTTAACATGGTCACATATATGGACCTTTAACATGGTTTTGTACACACATAATATGCACAAAACCATGTTAAAGCACACAGTTACTGGTGCACATGTGTATGTGCTGTGTGCGCATTTGTGTGTGTTGACCAATGAGTGGGTCTGAGCGGTTGATTTATTTGCTAACTAATGTTCAAAATGTTTTCATGTGTGGTCGAAGGTGAAGTCCTGCCTTGGAGCAGACTCACCCACACAGACACACACACACACACACGCAAGAGGGGCATGTCCTAAGGCTGTCAGGGGTGTGTCTGTGGTCATAGTGGTACTATAAGACACTGGCAGGTACACTGGATTTTTCATTCAGCTTCACAGACTTGTGCGTGTGTGTCGCTGAGTTTTCTGCTACTTCTGTAACTTATTTAAGTATCTAAGTGGTAACTCAGTCTTTATAGATTTGCAACTTTTCAAAGTCTTAACTTTGTAGTTGTGCCTTTTTAAGTGAATTTTCAAAGTTTCACCAAGTTCAGGGTGTTGAATCAAGTGTTTACATCGACTTTTGCACAGTTAAAAGAAAGTTAGAGAGTTTGACTTTGGTCCTGACTCAGCGTTTGTAGCAGCACACACAGCATCCTTACTGAGTTGCCACGGCAACTGTGTCAGTCAGCTGCAAGTCTGGGGTAAGTATGCTGCTCTGTCTTTCTCCTCTCCCTCCCATTTCTCTTTTTCTCTCACAGTCTGATGTCTTTCTCCCGATACAGTTCTTTTTTTCCTTTCTTCTCCTTTTCTTTCTCTTCTTTTCCACTGTCTTTTTTTTTTAAAATCATCCTTTGTTTGTTTTTCTTATGATTTTTGTTTCCTTTTTCTGTTCCTTTTTTGTTTGGCATATTCTAAATGCTTCTTATGTTTTTACCTTAGTCGGTGGCTGTTTTACAAGCCTGCTTGGAGCCAGTCTGTCTGCCAGTTATACTCTCTCCTCTCTGAGAAAAAATTATAGACTCAATTAAAAAAAAAAAACATTCTTGACATTTTTTTGACATTTTTTTCTCTCAGTCTTTGACATGTTACGGTGTGTCAAGTTGTTACATGAGCATCTGATGTTTGAGGACTAAAATTTAGCGAGAAATAGTGTGATATGTGCCGAGAATGATTTTGATGTTGTGTGAACCTTTCTAAAATCATAAAATTATCTGCCTGACTGAGGATCCCCGCCTAATACTAGTCCTGTGTGAATTCACAGCCCCTGTAATTGTGGCAACAAATGAGAGCTCAGCATGCAGGATTTTTTAATTTTTTTTTTAACTCATGGTTTATTTTGTCAGTTGCATTGTGTTAGAAGTAGTAGTACCTCACCACATATTGTTTCAACATGTTTTTTCTTTAAAATGTTTTTAGGTGCAATCCACGTGTTTAGTGGAGTAATTCAAGCAAATTGGAAACACTGCAGAATAAGAGTTTGGCCTTAATGTCGGCTGCTCAGCTGTGACAGTACAGTAGACCTCAGCCAGTGTGTCAGAATACTATAAATGCAGCTGACAAAAGCATCACTTAAGACTGTAAAGCTTTTTATGGATATGCATGTGTGTGTAGGTGCACCGTAGTGATGCACTACGAAGAAGCTGTAGTCAGATGTTTTTCAGCTTCAGATCCTTGCTGTAACATAGTAGTCATCTGTGGCACAAAGATCCATTCATTTGTTCCTGATCTTCTAAAAATATGTCTGCTAAAAACAAAAAAAGCAGCATGGTCATCCTCATCGATCCCGTTGTTTTTTCTCCACTGTCCTGACGTGTCACTTACTTTTGATTACACGGTGATATAAAAAGACTTTTTCTAACTCATCTAAATGTCAGGAAATACTCGCGCCAGAGGCAGCTAATGTTAAGTTTTGAGAAAGTCAGCATGTGTTATCTAATGAATGTGTTGAACAGTGAATCATTGCTTTAAATGTGCATGCGAGTACCTACGGCTCAGAAATAGCAACAGAAAATCCCTGGTTCATTCTCTGCTGTGCATAAAAAGGTCCTGATTCACGATAAATGATATTTACAGCATTTACACCTGCTCCTTACCTCCCTTTAGCAGGAGTCACACTGTGCTCCGGATAAGTCGCAAAAATGACTCAGGTGTTTTTGTGCCATGTGATCTTGTGTGGCTTAGTGTGTGAGTGTGGATGCCTCTGTGGTGTGTGTCTGACATAATGGAAAGTGTTGTAAGATCATCAGTTATGATATGTCATATTTTTCCACGTCAAGCTAGAAAAAGTCTGTTGTCACGGTTGATTTTTTTCAGCATTTAAAATCCCATAGATCCTCGTATCCCGGTCATGCTTTGTGATTAACTCCTCGTTTGTCTCTTCTTCAGATCATATGTACATAGAAGAATACATTGAAGAAGATGAAGAACCACCTTTGCTGCTCAGCTCTTGTCCTTCTCACGGTAAATATGTGCACTCTGTGTGTTTTTTTTATAGAAGAAGATGAATGTATCCACATGTATGTGCACCACCACTGACTCGCGCGTGTGTGTGTGTATCTTCCAGCTGTTTGGCTGTGGAGGGACTGCAGCAGTGCAGTGTCGGTGGGGGGAAGGGTGTGCGTGTCTGCAATGCCCCGCAGGCCAGGAGCCTTCCAAGGTGACACTTTTGTGTTGTTTCTTAGTTATTTTGCCTTCACCTCATGTCTCCTCCCTACCTGTTGTAAAAACACTTGTTTCAGTAGGTAGCATTTCTCCTTACTCTCTATTGTGTAGAGCCTGAAAAAATATTGGACAGATAATTGCAAATGAAACTTTTTTTTACTGATAAATTATAGGGGAGCCTTCCTCTATAATTTGTCAGCAACAGCAGTTTATTCCCAATAAATTCCAATAATCCCCCTGACCAGAGACCTACAGTTTATTTTCAAATCACGTATTCAGCTCCTCCCTTACCTTGTAATTTATGTATTTGGTCACCACAGTAAACACAAATTATTAAGTTCTTGTTCTTGTGAATCCATAAAAATTGGCCAACATGTCTGTTGGTTTGTAAGTGTTGTAATATCTTTATTTCCAGTTAACATAGAAACAAGATTTTAAAAAATTAAAAGCTGTTAGTTTTTTTGTGACATACCTCTAACTCTAAATATATGACAGCACCAGAGGGATACTGCCTTTTCTTTTTAATCCTCCCCTGCCTGAGTTTAGACGCTTTTTTTTTTTCTTTCTTGTCAGGCTTGTGGGCAGATCCAGAGTCCAGCAAAGGAAGTGCATTGCCAGTCGTGCCCAGCTGGAACGTTTTCAGATACACTGAACTCTGAGCTTTGCCATCCACACACCTCCTGTGAGATCCTCGGCCGAAAGGTTGCAACCTCTGGCACAGCGACGTCAGATTCAGTCTGTGGTGACTGTCTGCCTGGGTGAGAACTGCTGGCCTGTCTCTGTGGTGGTCTACCTGTATGCTTGCTAATCCACAAAGAGGTCTATCCAACTGCAGTGTGGAAATTAACAGGGCTTTCCTTCAATATTGTAACTCGTAAACTTTTATTTGTTCTAAATCAAGTCCTGCTATTTTCTGTGTCTCAAAAAAAAGAAGAAAACAAGACACACACAGACTCTTTCCCTCTCTCTCTTTCTCTCTCACACACACACACACACACAGACAAACACAGTGTGTCATTCACCACAATGGGCGGGCAACATGAAGAACAGGCACCACTGGACATAACATGCCACAGGCTAAAAACGCTGATTCATTCTTTCACTGTTAAACAGCCCCTCACGTTTTTCTCTTCATCCGTCTCTCTAATTATGCTTTTTTTTCGATTCTTTCTCATCCATTTGCAGGTTTCACTCCTCTGCCATGGTGCAAGTTTCCACTCAGAGTCCCTGTGTGATAAGTAAGCATGCGTCTGCAGCTTGCAATGTCTTTCTTTGCTCTTATGGTTGACACATTTCTGCTGTTACCTCCTATCTCTCTGTAATCGTTTTTGTGTTCTTCCTCTCTGTTCTCTCAGGATCTTTGCACATCAGAGTGGTCCGTACCGTGGGTAAAGGTCAATCTGTTGGAGCAGGAGGCCCAGCCAACAGCACAGTGGTGCGCAGCGCTGAGGAAAAGACAGCAGAGTATGCTGTGTTCGCCCTGGTGCCCGTCTTCTGTGTGATGGGCCTGTTGGGTATCCTCATCTGCAACATCCTAAAGAAAAAGGGATACCGCTGCACTGGTGAGAAGGAGGGAGGAGATGAAGAGGCTGCCACACCACAGAAAGAAGGTGAGAGAAAAAAAAAACTATGAAAGAAAATGAGAAAAATAGGAGCAAAATAGAAAAGTTAGAAAACAGAGCAAGTGGGTAGGAGAGGGATTGCTGAAACTAGCATTTAAGTTCAGGTTGTTGTCACGTTTGCCCATAAAAATGTCAAATTGGCACACAGGCATGCACACGATGTGGTCAAGTGTTGTCGGGAGTCAAGACAAATCCAAGCCAAACCCAAAGGGCAGTGCCTCTGCATGTGGCCTCAGTCCCCATATTTTTGTGATGTGACTGCACGCAAGTCTGTATGGGAGGCTTTTTATCTCAGCTGCTTTGAACTTTGACCTTGCAGGGGGTCATTCATGCTGTGTTTTGTTAGGCATGCACTGTTGTTATTGTAATGTTCCTATTTGAAAAAGGGGGTGGGGGGTGGAAAAAGCATTCCCATTAATTCATTTACGTCAGAGAAACTGACTTGGATCAACACAGAAAGAAGTATAAAATAGATGGGGAGGGCAGAAGAAGAAAGGGATACAGAGGGGAGGGGCATTAATTGAAAGAGAGGTAGAAATCAAAGAGAGTAGAGAGAAAGATTGAAAAACAGAGTTACCACGCCCATTCTCTATCATTTGCATCATCTTGCTTGTTACAGTGTACAGTTGCATCCTGAAGTACTTAAAAGTACAGTTTTTTTTACCCAGCTTAGTTGGGACACTCAGGAGATGCCTTTGTTCCTCTTTTTCCGTGTAGATAATTGGGAAATGCACTCATTTTTTTTCTTTTATGCTTCTGTTGTACTGGATGTACTGTACCTGTTAGGTTTTCGGGCTTGTATAACAGGTCATATGGGAGGCACACACCTCAGAGCAGCTTTTATTCAGTTGTGTCACAAGACCTATAATGAACTGTGGATTTTTTTTATAGGATGCTGTGAGGAGTGTGGAGTAATAATCAGCTGTACTTTTACAGATTGTACTTTTCTAGATAGCCAGATTGCAAACCTGCATTTATGACACAAACCACACACAGAGAAGAGCCCGAATGAGCTTGCCTCACTCTACAGTAACCTACTTTGTGTTTTAACCAGGTATTAGACTCCACTGTTGCACAATTTATCGAGGGGTTCTGTGCACTGCAGCAGTCAGACATGCATGCATGACTGGCAGTTTGTTCGTGTCATTTGGTGCACAAGTGTAAACAGACTTAAAGGTTAAGCTGGCTTTTCCTTCACTCACCTGATGGTGCAAGGCTCTTAGGAAAGTCTTAATGTGCTGCACAGAATCAGGAGTGTCAGAGCACAGCTGCACCCTCAACAGATCAGACTTTGTGACAGCATGTTTCATGTCAAGAACGTGTTTGCACAACACCTGTTGCTTAAGTTATTCGGTTTTTCACAAGTGCAAACATACATTTGTCATTTATTCACTCACTGATTCACTATAAGATATTATAGTTTCATTTTCAAGAGCTGCTTCATTGCCTCTAAGCTGTAACAGCATATGTAGCTATGCCTGTGTAGTAGAATTAGTGGAGGCTAGGCCAGCAAATAAGGTTATGAAGCTGCTTGCATCGGGATGGTTCCTTTCTCTCTGTGCATCTAGTTGTGAAATTTAAGTCTTTCTTGCACCTAAAGGGAAACTCCCTGAACACCATCCCCCTGCAGACATTTTATCACTCCTTCTTCTCTCCATTGATCCAGTTTCTTGGCTCCCTGACCCCCCCCCACACACACACACACACTTCTCATTTGAACATGATACTATCAATCCATCTCTCCTTTCCCAGCCAGATCAATAATTCAATTAGGTCCTCGACTCATTGTTTATGTCTTTCTCTTGATTTCTTCTCTTTCCTCTTCTCCTTGATTCTCCCTGGATTGTTCTGCTTCCTCTTTTCTTTTTCTGGCCAATTTTGTTTGTAAATTGGTAGTTCATTTTTATTTAGATTGCAGTGTCGACATGAAAAGTTGTATGCTGGGTGTTTTGATAGAGGGTAGAAAGCGGATAGTGATTTGGTTTAAATTTAAACTGAGCTGATGTCCACATTTTGCACTACAGACTGCAGAACAGAAAGACTATGCTGATGAAAATTATTATTAGTACATTAAGCAGATAACAGTGGTGGATTTATGAGGCCCCTTTGATCAACTTTAATAAGCTGAAGAGAAAATTCCAACCTTAATGTAACAACAACAAGTGAGGTTTTAGGACCTCTAATCTCCTCCATCACTGTCACCTTCTCTCTCTCTGACTTTCAGCATAGCTTTAAGGGCAGATGATACCATGGTGCAGAGTGGGTGCGTGAAGGGGAACATATAGGCAGGGAGTTAGATAAAAAAAAAAGAAGTTAGGTAAAGTAAGAAAGTAAAAGGTGCAGTAGAAGGCTACAATGAGGGCTCTCTTGTTGTTATGTAACAATCCTTGTCGCAGTGAACTTGCCTGTCCGTTCGCTGTAGTCCCAACTGGCCTAGGGTTAGAGGAACTTCTGACTCCAGCACTTTTCTCATCATTTCCGCTGAGCGGGAACACCCATGGGAATGAATTATAGCAAAGCCAAGCTTAGCTCGGCAGGGCTAAAATCAGATTCTGCAGTGGTAACACTGACTATGCAGCACTGAAAACAGTTTGCTTCACTGGAGAATGCAGTGACCTTAAATTTGAGGGGGGGACCAGAAAGGGCAAATGTAGGGTTGATAACACAATGAATGCTCTGAGCAGGAGTCAAATCTCCAACTCTGCAGTTGCTTGGGGATGAGGTCACAGCTAAAAGTAGAGGCGAGTTGCTGCAGTGTCACCCAAGAGACTGCTGCATTTAAAGTAAACTTGAACATAAACTATTTCTTTTAAATCAGAAGCTTGTACTTGACCTTTGTTTTTACCCCCATCCAAATGATTCCATTCTTGTTTCCACCTATTCCCAATTACACTCATGTACTTAGCTCTGAGTTTCTCCCCCAGTCAGTGGTTAGTCTGTAACGTTATTTGTTGTTCAAAAACGAGGACCTGAATGCAGACGTGGGCAACAAAATATTAAAGTCCAAGAAAGATACAATAAAAGGTAGAAAAACTAAACTAGAAACAAAACAAGATCACATGAGGGACTGAGATGAGGAGCAAAGGGAAGGAAATAGGGCACAGATGGAAGCAAGACAAAGACGCATAACGAGAGGTAAAAGGTATTTTCAAAATTGAACATGAAACTTAGAATAAAACCTGCCACCACGTCGGGATCTGACTTTGCTGAAGGAATTAACAGAAGAGAACGAGTGCCACCCTGTGAAACTGATGCCGTTATCCTCACATAGCAACAGCCACTGTGGAGACAGAGCTATTGTTACGGACCAACAACAGCCTAATGCTGCTTATGCAAGAAAGACAGAAAGGCACGTGCGCAGTCACATTTGGTATCCATATTGTCACATTTTGCTCTGTAACACACAGATACACATTGTCACCTGGCACTGTGGGTATGGTACATCACACCACACCACACATGCACATAAACACACACACACACACGGAGCTCAGTGTGCTTCAGCAGCGCCGAACAGCGCATAACTGCTGAGTGAGCTATTCCCCCTCCCTCCCCTCTGCCATCGTTGCTCTCCTCTCAGCTGCCTCACTGTGCTGTGCTATTATGGGATAGGGTTGTGGGGGCATGCCATGGAGGCATATCTATTCTCTGACAGATATCCATCCATCCTTATCAGTCCCATAATGTAGCAGGAGCAGTGGTAAAACTTAAGCAACGCGTCCCTTTAAAATGAAAGTTATAAGTAGTATAAGTTACTATATGAAAGTGTTTGGCATATTCACTGGCACGTTCAGTAAAGAGACCACTTAGTGCTGCTATGAAATCAAATTTAAAATGAAAGAATATATACCTGACATGTATTTGTGTTATGTGTATGTAATTCCATGAAGAAAAAAGTAATTGTACTACATCTAGAATCTAAAAAGGCAGTATATTTACAATACTGGAACTTTTTTTTTTTTTTTTTTTTTTTTTACTTTAGTTAAATTTTTTTTTTTATTTTT
>VUQI01060902.1:31565-44003 GCA_015106735.1 Paratilapia polleni
GACGATTCCAGTGAGATTAAACAGCTCAGCTACTCTGCAGCTCGATACTGGTCCCACAAATTAAAGTTATTATTAAATTAAAAATTTTAATATTTTTATCAAATGCATGAAGCTGTACTGCTGTATATTACTATTATATTATATATTACTATTATTTTCTTTTCTTCTTAAGTCTTCAGTGATTCAAAAATTCTGAATGCAACATGGATACAAAGTATCCAAAGGAAAACATCAATACAATCACATTTTTAAAATTTGTTCTTCAAAATAATTTTTATATTTTTCACCTTTGTGACTCAAAGTGACACATGTTTTACTCCAGGACAATCAGTACAAGCCATAAATGTTACAGTGTGGTTGAAGGTTGCGGGTAACGCAGACATGCCTATCCCCCTCAGAGCAAGGTTAGCTGAGGAAAACTTACTTGATCTTATATGATCAAACATCAGGTGCTGGAGTTGACTCATAATATCAATTAACTAAATACACAGCTGTGATACACTATGTAGTTTGCTATTGTCATGAATAAACAATCTCTATCTTTTATTCATTTGAAAACCTTTAATTCATTAAGTCAGGAATCAACTATATGATTTAGACATTTATTTAGACTCTTCAGTCATGAAGAATGTCCTTTGTCAAGTCCTTCCCTGAACTGTACTTTTAGCAGTAAAACTAGACTTAAACTTTTCCCTTGCAATTTGCTCTCAGAGGGATGCTTAGGGAAAAAAAAACAAACTATAGTATCTAGTGACATAGTATCTGTTGACTGAAGCCATTTAAGTAAAATTACATTTTGTGTATGGACCCAACTCTCAGAAGTGTTGTATTTGCTAAACTGGCAACTGGTGAACATTTTAGATTGAAACTCTCTTAAAGTGTCACATCTACCATACAAGACCAACATTATGTTCATTGCTGTATGTCTGTGTAGGTTCTCAGCCATCTAGGTCATAGTAGTCTTAAGTGCTTGAGATAGATAGATAGATAGATAGGTAGATAGATAAATAGATAGATAGATACTTTATTGATCCCCCAAGGGAAATTCCAGTTGCTTTCCAGTGTTTTTAGGTTCATGTAGAAGTGTTTCCTCTCTCTGAAAACTGATGGGGAGTCCCAGGTATTTAACCCCCTACTGGTGCTGTCACATTGGAGGTGGTCCCGAGAGTCATTGACCCACCCTGTCATCATGAGTCTTTAATAGTCACACAAGCCAAGGTGTGAATTCTTTGTGAGACACAAAGAGTCATGTGACCCTTAATGACTCAACAACCCAAAGGTTGTTAAATACTAGGGGTTAAATAACTGGGCCTTCCCATGAGTCACAGGTGACACATCTTCATGAACCTAAGAAGAAGTCCAGCTACCTTCAATTCAAGCGCTTAAGGGTATGTTCATTGCTCATCCCCAAAACATTTTGCAATTTCACCAACATAGTTTCAAGTATTAGAGTTGCGTTGTCGTGTTTTGGTTCCCACTCTTTGCTTTTGGTGATGACAGTTTGCACTTCTTGGTGAGATTGCTGCGGGCATCCTGTCCAGCCAGGAAATAAAGGATGGGGTCCATGCAGCTGTTGGCACTGGCTAAAGGTCGTGTAATCTTGTAGGCCATACTGGAGGCCTCCAGCAAACTACAGCTGATCTGGTGAATGGATACAAATGTCATGTCAGTGATCTTTTAAAGTCATCATAACACATTTATTGTCAAAAAAAGAGCTCGTCCTCACCTGTGCTGGATCGACCTGCCTCAGATATCTAAAGGAGTAGTAAAGACTCCTGGTGAGGTGGAAAGGGAGGAAGCATAGCATGAACGCTGCCAGCACGATGATGATCATCTTTACTGACTTCTGTTTGGACCTTTGGGCTGTTAGGCCTCCCCTTTCCTCTTCAGTTCTCCCTGCAGACCCCCAGCCAGGCTCTAGAAGCTTTCTCACCATCAAGCCATAGCAGACCATCACCACCATGAAGGGCAAGGCAAACATGAGCACTGACACGACTGAGCTGTACACCAGGAAGTCATCAAAAAGATCTGGGCTGGTGGTGTCGTAGCAGATTCGTTCAGTGTTCACATCCCTTACAGAGCAGATAACACATTACATTTGTTTAGGATCTTTAAAAGGTGCTGCCCTGTTTGGCACTCGGCCTCAGCAAAAGAGAATGGATGACGAGAGAAACAACAGGTTGGTGGTTCTTTTAAGTGCGCCCCATTAAGGCACCCTGAGATAAGCAATGTGCAAAATTGGTGTGCCACAAAAGTCAATAGTCCACAGTTCAACACAATTAGAGATACTTTCACAGTTTAAATGAAGAAAGAAAAGTAAAGTTGTAAACATTTAATCACCTAGTTCTTGAAAAGTAGAGAATAGGAGCCTGGCAGAATAACACACAGGCCCACACCGCCACAGACACCAGCCTGGCCCGACGGGCGCTGACCCAGTTGAGGGAACGGATCGGATAGCAGATACCAACGAACCGATGAAGGCTGATACAGCACAGGAACAGAATGGAACCTATCAGAGAGAAAAATATTTAGTATGCTTTGTTTATATTGTAATAAGTAGTGTAAACCTATTATATATGTATATAACTTTAATCCATCAAAATGTCTTCTTTTTCTATCACATCTTATTGTTATCACACCAGTCTTTTACTATATTATACAATTTTGTATTGCATCATATTGTATTATTATTATTATTCACATTTCATACTGTATTGTATTGTATTGTATACTGTTCTATATTGTACTACACTTAGGTCCATAATTTGTTGGACAAAGACACAAGGTTTGTAGTGTTGCTTTTGTACATCACCACAGTAGATTTTAATTCATACAATCAATATGTGATTGAAGTGCAGACTTTCAGCTTTAATTCAAGGGGGTTTAACTAAAGTATGGACACACATTTTTATACACAGTCCCCCATTTTCAGAGGATCAAAAGTAATTGTACAAACTAGCATAATTTTAAATATAAGAATTGCTTTTAATACTTGGATGAAAATCCTATCCAGTCAGTGACTGCCTGAAGTTTAGAACCCATGGACAGCTGTGATTCCTCCTTTGAGATGCTCTGCCAGGCCTTTACTGCAGCCGCCTTCAGTTGCTGCTTCTTTGTGGGGTCTTTATATTGTAGGGTCTTTACCCTAAAATATAAAGCGGTCTTTACCCTAGGTCTTTACCCTAAAATATAAAGCGCCTTGAGGCGACTGTTGTTGTGATTTGGCGCTGTACAAATAAAATTGAATTGAATTGAATTGAATTGAATTGTGGGTCTCTCTGCATTCAGTTTTGTATTTAACAACTGAAAAGCATGCTCTGTTGGATTGAGATCAGGTGACTGACTTGGCCATTGAAGAATATCACATTTCATTGCCTTGAGAAACTCTTGGGTTGCTTCTGCAGTATTTTTTGTGGTCATTATCCATATACACTGTGAAGTGCCATCCCATCACTTTTGCAGTATTTGGCTGAATCTGAGCAGAGAGTATAGCCTTGTACACTTCACAATTCATCCTGCTACTTCTATCAGCTACTTCTCCTGGCAGCCATACATGGCCATACCATAACATTGCCTACACCATGTTTAAAAGATAATGTAGTATGCTTCAGATCATGAGCTGTTTCTCTCCTTCTCCATGCTTTTCTCTTCCCATCATTCTGGTTTCATCTGTCCAAAGAATTTTTCCAGAACTATGCAGGCTCTTTTAGATGTTTTCTGGCAAAGTCTAATCTATTCTTCTTGTTCTTGAGTGTGACCAGTGGTTTGCACCTTGCTGTAAACCCTCTGCATTTACATTCATGAACATGTCTCTGGACAGTAATAACACCTACCTCCTGGAGGGTGTTCTAGACTTGGTTAGATTTTGTGAAGTTGTTTTTCTTAACCATGGAAATAATTCTGTCATCATGCACTTTAGTTGTGTTCTGTGGTCTTTCAGGCCTTTTGTTGTTGGTGAGCTGGCCAGTGCATTACTTCTTTTTAAGAGTGTAGCAGATGACTGCCCCTCCCTGAGCCTGCTTCTGCCGGAAGTTTCTTCCTGTTAAAAGGGAGTTTTTCTTTTTGTCTGACTGTTGGGGTTTTCTATCTAATATTGTAGGGTGTACCTTAAAATATAAAGCACCTTGGGGTAACTGTTGTTGTGATTTGGCACTATTTAAATAAAATTGAATTGTTGATTTGGCCACTCCTAAAGTTTTTTCTGTCTCTCTGATAGGTTTATTTTGGTTTTTCAGCCTAATGATGGCCTCCCTCACTTGCACTGACATCTCTTTGAGCCTCATATTTAAAATTACAGAGAAAAGCTATAAAATATAAATTCAACACTTTGAATCAACTTCAGATATTGTGTCTGCTTCAATTGTCATGACATAACAAGGGAACAGGCCTCATCTGGCCATGAAGTAAATGTCATGTCAGTAAATTGTCAGTAAATTGTCCCATTAATTTTGACCCTCTGAAAATGGGGGACTGTGTATAAAAATGTCTGTACTTCCTAAGCAGTTAATGCAAAAAATCCTTAAAAACCCTTGAATTAAAGCCGTAACTCTGCACTTCAATCACATGTCAGTTGTTTGATTTAAAATGCACTGTGGTGGTGTACAGAGGCAAAACTACAAAAATTGTGCCTTTTTCCCAAAAATTATGAAGCTGACTGTATAAGTTAATTTTAAGCCAGAGAAGTTGATTTTAATACTGTCCTAAATTAACTGGAAACCACCTGGAAATGTGATGCCTACTATGTGCAAAAAAACACAAATCCGCTGTGGTGCTGTACAGAGGCCAATCTACAAAAATTGTGTCTTTCTCCCAAAAATATTATGGAGTTGACTGTACATAGTATGTTAACATAGCATGTTAGCGTATAGGCAAAGTTATAATTAATTGTTCGGTGGTAATAAAAAGGGGATCATTTATGCCAGTGGTTCTCAAATCTTTTCTTAGATGCCCCTTCTTCAGAAGCCAAAAATGTTCATGCTTCTCCCTCCTATGCCCCATTAGTGCGCTCTGCTACACAGTTTGAGAACCACTCCTTTAGGCTATACTTTGTCAATCTTCACAATCACCCCACACCATAATACAGCAGTAAAGACTGTATGAAGTAAATGGAAGAATTTGTCTGTTTTTGAATGCACTTTTTAAGACATTCACACAACCACTAAACTGATCATCCCTTACAAACAACATGACAGTTTTATTACTAACTGAACTAACTTTTCACTCTCAGTTTTCTAGGAAGCTGCTGAAGTGTATTCATACAAAAAAAAACAAAAAACAAAACAAATGCCCTTTAGCATCCCAAATGTACAGAGTGTGGTTGTGTTAATGAAATGACTCTTTGTCATCTTTTAAATATATTTTTCTTCACCAGCTTATGATATAAGAACTTTACAGTTTCAGAGGCCAATGAGTAAGAGCCTCTACATGAAGCAACTTTGACACTGACATGAGCTGACCGTTTTTGGGCTTCTGGCCCAGTATCTGTCTGATGAAATATTTGAAGTGAGAATACATTAAAATTTGAAAATGTGCACTGAAGGTAAACTAACTCCAATTTAAAAGCACATTTAACTATATCAAAGGTTCTCTTTGATATAGGTTCTCTTTCTCTGTAATGTTTTTTTAGAAATGTCCAACAGTATAGAGGACAACATGTGAGTCCCCCTCTAGCAGGAACTTGTTCGTCTCCAGCATGAGCAAAATATGAAAGTTCAGGTGTAGTTTTTAACAAAAGGCAGCTCAAAGGCAGTATGATTAACCCACAGAATGTTGCTGAAAAAAAGCTGTGTGCAGTGCATTTTTTAACCACCGCAGGCAAGGGGGCTGTTGCTACAACTGTTGAAAATCCCATTTCATAACCAGCCCTCCTGTTTCCTGTAAATACCAGCTGTTTTATTATGGCCAGTAGGAAGCTATAACTGGACACATAGTTTTCAGGACATAAGAATACAGTGAGAGTCATCCAGATACTGAGCGAGGTGGGATGATATACCTTATATGATCAAAAGAGGGCAGCATTGACACAGCATACGGCTGTGTAGCAGAGAAGGTGATCTGGATTCCACCCTGACCTCTCCCAGTGAGTGTTATAAAAGGCGGCTGTCATTTGGGCTAAATAGAGGATGTCATTGAGCTATTTCATCAGCGATAAGCTCGAGATGCATGATCATCATTCTTCTCTGTTTCTGTCTCTCAGTGCTCAGTCCACTCCTTATCTGCTGATTAAATCTCTATTACAAGCTCTGAATATTTTCAGAAGGGAGGCACCAAAGGATTTGGCCTGAGAAAACAGAATTTATCACATGAGAGAACATGTCTTTGGATAATCGTTATTTTTTTCCCCTCTGAAGAAACTCTGGAGTTATGAGGTGGCCATTGTTCTTTGTCAGAGAAATGAGAAGGCACGCACATCACTGTATAGCTTGATTCTCCAGACTGCCTGTTTTGATAAATCCGCAAAGAAAGCAGAGACAGCTGCTCATGCCGAAGAAGATGATTTTTGCGGCACGGCACATAATTAATAGGGAAAGAAATCACCTCCTGGATTGACCTGACAATGGATGAAAACTCCCTGGCATTTTCTCAGGACAAGCTGATTACAGCTGATCCTGTTACCGTCTTTAATCACTGTTTTCTGCCAGCGTGCATTCCTGATTTGGTGAAAACTCTAGATGTTGTGCTGTGAAGATGTTACAGGTTTGTCTTGGCCTGCAGAGAATCTGTGAATTCCTTTGTGTTGGTGCGTTTCGAAAGTCCAAATGCTGAGACAGGACTGGTGTCAAACACTTCCATCACACATGTGCACACTTGTATGTGTTGAATGTGCAGTATATACACAGTATGCACACTGTACTTAGCTGGTAGCTCAACAGCTCCACAGCACAGGTGCTCTTTATGACTGTCCCTGAATGAGAGACACCCAGAAAACATCTACAGCTGGTCTTTTCGGTGACAAACATCACTGATTTCCTCTGACTCAGCAGTTCTTATGTCAACCTGAACAGTTTTACATGGACTTCTCAAATATTTGGTCGAGCACATTTTGATTTTTGACGCTTTATTGAAAATGTGTTGCATTAGCTTGACCAACAGTCACCACCCAAGATGCACTGCGGTTTTTAGAACCAGGCCGTCACCATTATATTTTCTCAGTTTAGGTTATTTTTTTTTAGGATCACCAATTAAACAAAAATGATCTAATCAAGTACTCCTCAAAGTACTCTACATGACAAGCCATTTAAATGGTCAAATATGACAAATTACATTTTATTCAGTTTGTTGAAACTATAGTACGAGTACAGTGTGTCTTATCTTTAAGCGAAATTGGAAATTCTGTTTAAAAAAAAAAAAGTTAAACACAATGACAGTTGTGGACATTTTGTCTACGACCACATGGGGGTGTGGCAAAGTTTGCCCAAAGTCGTGTCAAGACTGATGAGAACAAGAAGCGTAGTAAATAATAACAAATGCAAAAGTAGCTTTCTATTAGTTATTTTCTGTTTGGGGCCTTTAAGAGACCAAGTTGGCTTAAGGCATCATAACTCTAAAACCATTTGTCCTACTGAAATAATTCACACTGCTCCTAACAGTAACCAGTAATAGATTACATAAGAGATTAGTTAGCAAAGTTGTATTTTCAAGTCTTAACTTGGTATTTTGAAACTGCACATGACGAGTGTGGGGTTGATATGTGGGACACAGCACACTCTGTCATGACAGGCTGTGTGTAATTATTTTGTGGTCCCAAATGCAGGACTTAGGGGACAGGAATAGAACATAAAGTGAGCTTTTAATGCTGTTTAGTCCGGGGAATTACAAAGTCCAAAATCCAAGAGCAAACAAAAAGAAAGGCCAGGGAATCCAAACATCCAGAACGCACTAGGAATACAAACACAGCTAGAGGACATATAGCTACACAGATGACACAACAAAGGACAAAGGAAGACTGAGACAGTATATACACAAGAGGTAACGAGGGAAGAGGAAACAGGTGGAGAACTAAATACAGCTGAAGACAGTCAGGGAATCAGTGAGGGCAGGGACAGGAAGTAAAACTGCATACGTCATGAATGAGAACTGAACCTTTCAAAGTAAAGATAGGAAGTAACTAAATACAACCTCAAATTTACCAGTACCTAAACTAATAACATAAGTCTGACAAATAAAGGAATACAAATGGAGTTAGACTTAAATAACAAGGCTAGAAAATAAACCATAAAGAACCTATACAAAGCATCAGAAAAATAAGACTAGAATGACAAGCTAAATATATACAAGAGCCACTGGAAAAGTATAATACATAAAACACAAATATAAAAAAATACTGATAACCTAAATTTCAAAAGGAACAAAGGACAAAACTCAAACATGGACATTCTCAAAAACCCAAAGAAATCATGAACTCACAAAACTCAAAGCCATCAATCCAAGATCCAGGGACCATGACACACTCATACGTTAATGACTGAGATCATAAACTCTACAGAAAGGTGTTTACAGAATTCATAGATCAAGTGAGAAGGAGGGTAATTTTCTCATAGATTTCTATATACTTTGATTGCTTTTTGCAACCAGAGTAGTCGCCCCCTACTTGTCATTAGAAGGAATGCAGGTTTAAGCCCCTTCTGCACTGGCTTCACTTTTCAGACAACTTTTTATCAGTCCTTTGGCCAGACGAGCTAAAAACCAAAATGTTTTTTACTGCCTATTTTAACTTTAGGTGTAAAAAGGTTAATAAATCCAAATTCACTAAAAGTTGGGATGTGATCCAACTGACATTTCTGATTTTTAATGTGAGTTTGTTGACATGGCAAAAATAAATTGGTGAAACTGAGATTTGTCAGCTTTTTCATTTAGTTTTATGTTAGTGCAGCTTTTTTATTTTTTATTTTTATTTTTTACCTTTTTCATCATTGAAACTATGTGGCAAACACAAAAATTATGGGAAGACACATCCTTTCCAAAATCTGAACTAACATGTATAATTTCTCTTCCTCATTCCACAGGTCTTAACCAGTTTGTAGGTCCAACAGCAGAAAATTATCTTACACAGCAGGGAGAGGTGGTCTACATTTAAATAAAGAATTATTGTGCACCTTTCCAAGGCCATTTCAGACTGATTCAGTGTTCCTCCCTACATTTTGGCAACAAGAGAAAACCTCCTCAAAAGCTATGCAGAGGAAAAATCCAGAGAAGATATTATGCACATTGTCCTTCATATTTTGGAATCTGTCGAATGTGAGAAAAACAGATGCGGAACTGCTCTCTGGAGTAACTGTGATTTTCTAAACCTCTGGTATCTGGTGTGCTGTCTATTTGTGTAGGAGTGACTGTGCATTCTTTTGGAGTTGAGTCAATTTGTTTGACTAAGCTCTACTCTGTAAGACAGTCCATGGACCCACTGCTTTTATCAGTCAGATTTAAGGACTGCTGTAGACTCAGTCAGCATCCACACAGGAGGACTCCCCCTCACTCAGATCGCATGTCAATACCCAAGAATGTAGATCTGTCACTACCCACAACTAAATATCATTTTTTCCTCCCTTTCATTTCTTTCTCTTTCCCCCTTTTTGCAAGGGTCTTTGAAGTAAATAGTGAAAGGATCCCAGACTGTAGCAAATTACCCGAGGACTGAAACATTTTTGACATAAGTCCTGAGAGACGAGGGCGAGCCACTTTTCCTGGCGGCCCCTTTAGCGTTTTTAATCTGGGGCTGAGGGAGACAGCGGCGCTGACAGAATGATGGGACAGCTGGACATGCTTCCAGGCCAGCAGCAAGGGGCAAAAGAAAAGCCATGAGAAGGGCCACTGCAGACATCTCAGCACGGAGCCGACAACTCAGGAAAGCAGACCAAAGCAGGACGGAGCGTGACACGTGTCCTTGGGAGACATCTACCTCCTCCAGCCTTCCATCTCGATTTAGCAGGATGCATCTGCAAACACGGAGGAGGGAATTATAAAAGAACTGTTTTGTTCTTTTTTTCATTTGTGGCAAAAAAAAGTGTCACAATGATGAAATGTGGTGATGATGAATGATAATTACAGTATTTTACAATAGCTTTGGCTTACAGTTTCAATTTGTGAAAAGTATTATAACAGAAAAAATCTGAAGTGGTTAATTAACACCATTAAGGAAATAAATAATTAACAAAGAAGCCAGTATTTGAAATGATGTAGAGTAAGACTTTCAGTACTTTCTGTCTATTAAACCAGATATATTACTGCAAATATGCTGCTGATAAAGATCTCTACACTACATTACATGAATTCAATTCAATTCAGTTCAATTTTATTTATATAGTATCAATTCACAACAACAGTCACCTCAATGTGCTTTATACTGTAAGGTAAAGACCTTACAATGTAAGAGAGAAAACCCCAACAATCAGACAATCCCCTATGAGCAAGCACTTGGTGACAGAGGGACAGAAGAACTCCTTTTAACAGGAAGAAACCTCTGGCAGAACCAGGCTCAGGGAGGGGCAGCCATCTGCCGTGACCAGTTGGGGGTGAGGCGAAACAGAAGAGAAAAAAAGGAGAGCATAGGGAGACAAGGACAAAATACAAATTATGGGAGAGAGAAGACACAATTTAATGACACGACATGCAGTGGTGGTATATAAACGCCTGGGGAGCGAAAAGAGGAAAGTGGAGATGTGCTTAGTGCATCATGGGAAGTTTTCCAGCAGCCTGAGACTATAGCAGCATAACTAAGGGATGGTTCAGGGTCACCTGATCCAGCCCTAACTATAAACTCTATCAAAAAGGAAAGTTTTAAGCCTAATCTTAAAAGTAGAGAGGGTGTCTGTCTCCCAAATCCAAACTGGGAGCTGGTTCCACAGGAGAGGGGCCTGAAAGCTGAAGGCTCTGCCTCTCATTCTACTTTTTGAAACTCTAGGAACCACAAGTAAGCCTCTTTATGATATGATGAAGCCTGATTATTCAAGACTTTGTATGTGAGGAGAAGGATTTTAAATTCAATTCTGGATTTAACAGATACCCAATGAAGAGAAGCTAATATGGGAGATCAACTGAAGGCTTTTCAGGGAACTTCTACAACAGCCAGATAATAATGAATTACAATAGTGCAACCTCAATATAACAAATGGACTAGTTTTTCAGCATCACTCTGAGACAGGATGTTTCAAATTTTAGCGATATTGCACAGATGACAGAAAGAATATGCATTTGCTTAATGTGTGCACTGAAAGACATATCCTGATTAAAAATGACTCCAACATTCTTTGGCCTCCAGTAAGTAATGCCATCCAGAGTAAGTATCTGATTAGACACCATGTTTCTAAGTTTTTGTGTGGAGATTTTTTGTTTGTTTGTTTTTTCTTTGGCTCAACTGGAAAAAGTTCATGCCGCAGTGAGGATTTAGGGTTTTTTTCCTTGCAAGATCACTCCCATCACTATCATCTAACACACCCTTACATTCCAGATGAGGCACATTATCTGAGTTTTTGAGTGATGATCTACAAAAAAAAAAGTGTTTTGTTTGCTGTACTTTATTTCCCCTTCCTGAAAACCGTATAGGGGATATTTATTCATTTTTAATACAGTCCCCTCATGTGTAACTTTAAGCCTGTAATAAGGTACATACCCTACTTTAAGCAACAGGTGGAAGCCATTTTCTCTTCTTCAGTATTGGATTGTAAAAGACACACTTAGGAGTCAGCTATTCAGTTTCTTCTGTAAGTAAATTTAGCTTGTAAACCATCTTTTGCCAAACAAAGTTAGCATCCCATTTAATATCACAGTGATACAAAATGTACCTTGTTATCAAAGCTAGCTAATTCCCCAGGTCTACCCACTTGTCCAACTATGGTCACCAGTGTTGGGTGTAACGTGTTCCAAAGTAACACATAACTGTAATCACATTAAATTTTCAGTAGTGCAGTCATGTAACCCATTAGTGTACTAAATTCAGTAGTCACACTGCAATTACAATTATGTTGTTACTTGATTGTTACAAAGGTTCTTCAATTATTTGCACAATGTTCAGCTAGAAAGAAAAACAAAACATCAAACATGCCTTTTTCTTCCTGCGCACTTGCACTGCAGTCAGCTGATTTAAGTTCACCTGCAAGGAGGAGGAAAATGGAAATGGTGGAGCGGTCTACAACTTTTGAGGGGTGGACATATGGAGATGACTTTTATTTTCATTGCACGAAAGGACAGGAGTGTGATGACAAAGCGCAAACTGCATTCAGGACAGAAACAACTGCATTACACTGCTAACACAATGTTGCCTATTTGCAAACACCTGTGCAGACAGCGTGCTAACACAAAGCTAGCAGAGTGATGTTAAAGCCGAGTGTATCCTGACCCCAGCCCAGCAGCCAGAGCCTGATCTTCAACAGGTAACAAAAGCAGTGATGTGCAGTCAGGCCTGTAGCATTGTAGCCTCCATTTCTACCTGTACGTGTTTCTACA
>VUQI01060904.1:0-24483 GCA_015106735.1 Paratilapia polleni
TGGTGGAGAGCATGCCAAGACGCATGAAAGCTGTGATTGCAAATCAGGGTTATTCCACCAAATATTGATTTCTGAACACTTCCTAAGTTAAAACATTAGTAATGTGTTGTTTAAAAATGAATATGAACTTGATTTTTTTTGCAATATTTGAGGTCTGAAAACACTGGACCTTTTTTGGTATTTTGACTATTTTTCATTTTCTGCAAATAAATGCTCTAAATGAAAATATTTGTATTTGGAACTTGGGAGTTATGTTGTCAGTAGTTTATAGAATAAAACAAAAATGTTCATTTTACTCAAACATATACCTATAAATAGCAAAATCAGAGAAACTGATCATTTTGCAGTGGTCTCTTAATTTTTCCCGGAGCTGTATATATATATATATATATATATATATATATATATATTAGATTTGTCCCTTTTAGATTTCTCTGGTTTTATTGAAGCTTTATATAATACAACATTCAGATCAGTTTTTCTCCCATGTAACATCTAGTAACATTATGAAACATAAATGTACTGGTACACTATTTTACTTAAGACATTTTTTGGTGGGCCTACCTTTTTAAATACACAATTAATTTGGATATTTTTTTTCATTCAGTAATTTAAAAAAAAAGTCTTGAGTTTGAGACTGATTCAAGATGTTTAATATCAGTTTCTTTTGCATAGCACAGATCTGGATGCAGGATAAACTCTGCCAAAAAAGGGAAACAGTTAGTGTAAATAGTCAAGCAATAGTTTCAGGATACAGCTCGCCCTAACACACAGGCAGCTGTTCACTAAGCACACCTATATGAGTTTGATTTAATTCACATTTAAAGAAAATTTGTCTTTTTTCCAGAATATTCTTCTAAAGCTACTTATGGAGAAATTAAGACTGAAATCTCTGAAGATTTAAAATTTAAAAATTAAGCTAACGCGGACATGCTAAAAACACAGTTCTACCATTCTTTAAATGGCCACTTTCCCAAAACTTACAAAAAGTGAGACGATCCCCACAGACTCTCAATTTTAAAATGTTCAACAGCAAAAAAAACAAAACAAAAAAAAACAACCCAAAAACAAGCAAACAAAAAACAAATAAACATAAAAAAAAAAACTTAGTACAAAATATGTTTTAGTCTAGGATTACAGGCAATTTCCCACCTTCTTCATAACACCTGTACAGCGGTTCATGGGTTTGAAAAGTTATGTAGCTTATAATTTTATAATTAAGACTATAGCCCCTTTGAGTGACAAGTCTGTACTGTTTTACCTTATTTATTATTTATCATCTGGTTATAAGGGTGGCATAGTGGTGTGATGGTCAGTACTGTCCCTCTATAGTAAAAAGGTCCTGGGTTCAAATCCATTCTTTGGCTGGAGATTTTTGGTGGGGAGTTTTAGTGTTCTCCGTGGGTTTTGCCCGGGCACTCCAGCTTCCTCCCACAGTCCAAAGATATACATATTAGGTTAACTGGCAACCTGTTGGAGGTGTACCCACCTGTCACCCAATGACATCTTATTCAGTTTTTTTAGGTAACATGGCAAAGGCAAAAATGTTAAACTCCAAGGTTCAAAACAGTGGTCAACAAACCAGTGGTCACTTTGTCTACCTGACACCATAAAATGATATTAAACGAAAACCAGTAGGCATGGCTATATTGTGCTGTAGCTGATCTTTTCTTGTGCATCTTTTTAAAATATAGCCACATTATGTTATAACTAATGCCCAGCTTAGCATGGGAATTTCATCTGATGATTCCTTTACTGTAGGCTACTTAGCCGTAACCAATACTACCGTACCATAACTTCATCCACTTGTTTTTTCGCATTTTCTTTGTTCATGCCATCTGTCTTCTCTCTAATGTAAATGTTTAATATGAAATGCTGTTATGTAATCTTTGCTGATGTTTACTGTTCCGGGGATTTTCATGCCACTGAATCAGTATCAAAGATCTCATTATGCATTAAAAAAAACTAATGACACCAATGAAATATTCAGGAGCCGTCAATCAAGGACAGTAAACTGCTTCTGAAAGTGTCACTTGGTGATGTTGTCACCGCATGACATGAAAATAAATGAAGGGAGGATGCACTTTCTCACCTCATTTTCCACCAGCCAGTCACTGTTTTGCTCCAAGCATCAAAACCTGCTGAGTTTGCAGTGTGTGTGCATGTGTGTGTGTGTACTTGTCTTACTTATGTTGTGGGGACATACATTTTTGGTATGCAGTTGCATTGTGGGGACATGCCTGCTTTTTGGGAAAGAGAGACAACACCCCATAAGTAGATGCCTACATTTTAGAGTGATAACATGATTTAAAGTTAGCATAAGGGTAAGACAATTGAATGTAAATCAATGTAATGTCCTCTGAAGTGCTGTGTGCGTGTGTTCTTATACGTTCCCATTCTTTGTTACATAAGGACAGCAGCAGCGGCAGAACGGATGTGACCTTAGGCTTAGTAACTGGTGTGCAGTGTGAGGTAGTAAAAACTGTAATCTAGCAGCTGGATGGGAGATAGAAGCCTGTAGTCCATTTGAATAGCTCCCTTTAGTGTCTTCATTATATGGTCAATTATCTGGGCCTTAGATAACAGCATTTTTCTAACAGAAGACAATAAAACTCAGGAACTACTTTTCCTGAACGTGTTCCTGCAATGCAGGTAATAAGACTCTGATAACGGACCATTGGCCTCTGAAGCTGTCCAAATGTGACCACAGGGATAGAGAGTGAACTGACGTATACTCACAGTATTGTGTCACTGTGCTTCAGTATGGATGTTGGAGGCAAAGAGATAACATGAGCTTGTGCTTCCCTCTAGTGGAATTGAAAGTCTACTGCACCTGTTGGTCACATGATTGCTGGATGCTGACACATTAAGTAGCTCTTTCATTGATTTGTATTTACATGTTGACTGCTGTTATTTTTTTTTTTTTTAGCCTTAATGGTGAAAAACTGTGAAATGATAATTATTTAATTATTAAATTTAATTAATTATTATCTTAGGTAGAAAGTGGCTTTTGTGAAGCAGATTTGCAAGTAAATTTATGTCAAAATAAAAGATTATCCATGTACTTTATTTTTTTTCATTTCTTTGAATCTTTTTTAAGGCTTTGGCTCATAAAGGATAAAAAGTCCTTAGTGTACTGTAATTAATTATAAATTACTCAAACTGAAAGTTAATGCAAGTAGAACTAAAACTTCAAAAATAAATTGCTATTTTCAGCATCTTCAAAAGTTTTTTCTTTTATTTTTATGTAGGGCAGACTGGGGGAAATTGGTGAAATTGAGGGTGTTTCAATCACAACGAAGCTGAAGTACTGAAACTTACTCTGCACATGCTCAGTATTGGCAGACGTTATAAACAAGAAAAAAGATTTGAGACATAAAAGTAAATTTTTGATGCACAATATTTTTCCTTTGATGTCTAAAGTTTAGATGACTGCAACTATAAACTTAACATCAATTTAATCTTTAGGTTTTTGATTGAAAATGACATTTAAAAAACAAACAACAAAAAAGCCCCCAAAAGAACTACCTTTAATCAGATTTTAACACAGTGTTACAGTTGCCTCAAGCCACATGGCCCAATGTAAGCACCTATATGTCAGTGTTGACATACTTTACATTTTTCACTAAATTGAAATTTAAAGTTACATTTTAAATTGGTGTATTATAATTTGTATTATTAAAAAAATATAACATATAATGTTTTTTTTCCATAGCAACTCACTGATGAACATATATTGGTTTAAAACAGTAATATTTTATATATTCAAACAATATTAGATTTTGACAGAAAGTTTGCAATCATAAATGTCTGCAAAAGCAAAGCTCCTTTTATTTCGATCTGCCTTTTAAAATGATTTGACTGTATAAGAACCAGAAAAACCAAACAAGAGGACACATTTTGGGAAGTTAGAATCAAGGTTATTATAGTTAACTAAAACTAAACTAAAACTAGAAAAAACACTTTAGTTAACAAAAATAAAAATAAAAACTAGACTTTTAAAAAAATTAAAACTAACTGAAACAATTTTGTGAACTTGGAACACTAACTAAAATAAAATAAAAAAAATAGAGGAAATATCCTTAGTTTGAATTTTTGTTAATTTGGTAAAATTTGTTATCACAACTTCCCTGATGAGGTTTTGATCGACATGTTCATTGAGACTTTGGATGTCTACATGACTGTGAGTCAACTGCTTTCACAAAGTTCTGTGGTTATATTTTAATATCTATACTGATTTTCCTAAATCTTGCCTCTGGCATCTGCCCTAAATAAAATAATACTTAAAAAGACTAAAACTAACACTGAAACTAATAAAAATGAAACTAAAACGAAACATTTTCAAACAATGAAAACTAAACTGAAACGAGAAAAACCACTCTGGGTACTAACTGAAACTAAACTGAATTAAAAACAAAAACTCAAAATGAAATAAAAATAAAAACTAACAAGAAAATATAAAACTATAATAACTGGTTAGAACAGCAATCGGACGTATGATGCTTGACATCTAAAACAATTTTTAGCATATACAAGAAAAATCTTAATAAAGATAATTAGATATTACAGTCAGGGACTCACTTTAGGTTTGCTGATATTTAAGACTGAGAGTCTTTTTTCAGTGTTACAAATTACAAAGATTCTAAAAGCAGGCATCTTTGAGAGGCATTAGAAACTGAGAACTTATTTACTGTGTAAAAGAAATGCCTGTGTATCCATTTCCAAAGAATAGAATTTGTGATTTTGATTCCAGACACCAGCTGAGATACAAAGTCATGCATGCGAAACAGAGGCAGAAAGTTGTTGAACTGAAAAGAAGCAAGCAGATGCAACAAAACACGTTTCTTCATAGTAGAATATAGAAATCCCTCAGTCAGTGATTTTCTGAGAAACTGCAAACTATAAATTTTAGGTTCCAATTTCATGCCAGAAAGTTTGGCAGTTTGGTACGGGTAAATTTCACAATCAGTTTTTTTAAATTGAACTTCTCACACAACTATTGAGCTTATCATACAGTATTCAGGCTTGGGGAACTGTTAGTTATGAGTTCGCTAAACTGTATCATGGTTAAGAGGCAGCTTTTTTGTTGGCTGCTTTACGTTGACCAAATTGCATGTGAAAAGGCTGGGACTTGCATTTTACATCAAATTAAAGCAATGTTTTATATATATATATATAGAGAGAGAGAGAGAGAGTAAAGGGCCCAGTACTTATACAGTGCTTTTCTACTCTGTTTGAGCACTCAAAGCACATTTTACTACAAGCCTAAGTGCCTTGTCTAATTGGGGGATTCAGGATCTTGCCCAATGATACTTCAACAGGCAGACAGGAGGAGCTGGGGCTTGAACCACCAACCTTCCAATTAGCAGACACCTCACACTACCTCCTGAGCCACACTCTTGAGGTGATTCCTTTGTGACCCTTAGCAAAAGTATTTCTTTATTTTTAATTTTATTCATTTATTGGGCATAAAAACTATCAATCAGATTAGAGAGGGATGTAAAATGCAGTCAAATAATTAAAGCTCCTAAATCCCGATCTAACAACTCACGTTTACAGGTATGAAAGGTATGAAAGTAAGGATTGGGTGAAGAAAGTTTGTGATCTTATTTCCATGCATTGTATGTACATAGTTTAGACTGTGCTTTGAACTGGTGGCAGAACAAAAAGCAGAATGTAGACAAGCTCCAGTCAACACCAGAGGATGCTGTGGTTCATGCAACCTCTTCAAATCCAGAACTACATTACCTGCACTGCACAGGCAGAGCCAAACACACTGAGATCAACTTTAAACCCCACACTTCTGTCAAATAAGTCGTCCCTACCTGACCTGGAATCAGTCAAAAAATAAAAATAAAAAACATGCAGTCAGCTCAACACTTTAGCTTGAAGTCCCATAAGAAATGTGGGGCAGTACAGAATGGTGAAGAAATCTTCTGTTACTTCAGTTGATTCTGGTAAATCTTGAAATGATTTGACTTTAACCAGAATCAGTTCAAGCTAAATAGGAATATTAGCAGAAGACGTGACAAGCGCCTTGATGTGACTTAATCTTTTCCTGGCCTTCACTCAGTGATTGCCTTTTCAGACATCATCATCAGAGAGTCTGTCACATTTGACAAAGAAGGGCCTGGGGGTGAGGCGCTTTGCTCAAGGCTACCTCTGTGTGTGATTCAGGGAAATGACAGCATTTATCAGTCATTTCAGCTTTAGACCAGCCACCACCTACCAGCTTCAGACCTTTCAGCTGTTCCTGCTCCAGGATGATATACTGCCACAGGAGCCCGTTCATCTCCAGTCAATGCGTGTGAGTGGCTACTGTATCTTTTCAATAGACATTTCAAATGATATGACCATAACAGATGCAGGTCATGAATCAAAGGTCTTAAACCACCCAGCTAGCTGATCTGTTCCACAGGTGCTACTGTCCGAATCTGCCCTGGATACACAACATGGAAGCACCACATAGATACACACACAGAGAGTGTAACTGGCTCTGCTGTCCCAGTCTCTGCTCCCTGTGCTGTCCTTTCTCCCCGACGCAGGTCTACATCTGAGCCTCACACGGACCACACCGACTATTCCAGCCTTGTGTGAACCGAGCTCGTGAACGCAATGACCCCATCAAATCAACAAAGCCCGAGAGAAAGCAGAGGAAAAAAAAAAAAAAAAAGTACGTGAGCAAAAATTCTGCACAGCATATCAAAGCATAACTCTTGTACCCTTTCAGTCGGCTCAGCTCAAATTAAAAAAGCATAAAAGTCTGCAAGTGCCTGAAAAATAAGGATCACACATGTTTCAAATATGCTGAATTTTAATTGATAATAAATTGCGCTTTTGTAGACCTCAGACGATGCATTGAAGTGGTTAAAGGTGTTTCTTTTTTAACACGCATGTAAAATGAGAAGAGAAGAAAAATAATTGATGGCATTTGCGGTTGTTCTAAGGGGTTTTTTTTTTGTTTGCTAGTTGAGCTAGTTTCCTCAGATGAACTGATGGCCTCAATCCAAGCTGCATTAGAGGGACAATAGTGTGGGTATACACCGATGAGGAAAGCATTATGAACAACTGGACTGTTATACTCAGTCCTTTAGGTGCTGCTGAAACTGTTTTTACCTGCCATGCATGAAGGAACCTTGTGGGATCTTTAGGACATCTGCATCTGTAAGGTTTGAGTTGATTTTTTTGCACATATCTCCCTACATTTATGCTTCATCTACAGATTACTGCTGGTAAGTACCCTCCACTGCTGATTGTGAACACCCCACAAGCATTCCCATTTTGGAGACACTGTGATCCAGTCACCTGGGCATCTGAAAGGGCTCCTGTTTTGAACCCCAGCCAGGGCCTTTCTATGTGGAGTTTCCATGTTCTCCCTGTTTCCTCCAGGTACTTTACCTTCCTCCCAAAGTCTATAGAGTAAAACACGATGAATGTGTGGTTAACTGTGGCTTGTAGTCTAAAGTTCATCAGCTTCCCAACATCAGCGATCTCTCAGATCACAGCCGTTCTTAAACTTGGCCTTCATATTGATGTCAGCTACACAATTATGACTGTACCTTTAACTCTTGCGTTGACAAAATCCTTCCACAGATATACAAGGTGAAAATACTTCATCTGGGGAGTTAAAAAGTACTTTAAAAGTAAAAAGAATGTGCGTCATGGGGTGAAAAGTGGTTCTGGCTCATGGCATCCCTTACCTGTTCAAGGATTGGACCACAGCCATGCCTTGTTTCGCCTGTCATAGCATCACACATAGTAGTAATGTTACAGAAAGATATATATCTAACAAAGTTCTCAAAACCAGAGTTTAAAGTTGTATAAACTCATAGTGAGCTTATGGTAGTTCCAGCTATAGTACACACAAACACATAGAGTAATGCACAACCAGTGCTAGCCACACTGTAACAGCTGTCAGACATAATGGGTGGAAGCAACTCCAGCATTTTGACTTATTGTTATACTGTGTAATCATTTAAATGTGCAAGTATTTTTCTTTTAATAAGTCTTTTTTCTGTCATGCAACTTTTCAACCCTTATTTTTGGTTCACACAGAATTGGCCTTTCATGTGTATTCCCACACACAAACCTTAATACAAAGACAGACAAGTAAGTACCAGTATACCCTGGTAATATACACACATATGTAAAATACAAATACACTTTAAAGATCTGTAAACTCATCAAAAACTCATCACAGGCTTCTTTGGTAACTTTTCTTTCCAAGTTCATACTTACATACAGTTAAGTCCATAATTTGTTGGACAAAGTTTTTGTAGTTTTGCCTCTGTACACCACCGCAGTGGATTTTAAATCAATCAATATGTAATTGAAGTGCAGGATTTCAGGTTTAATTGAAGGGATTTTTTTAAAAATTTTGCATTAATGGTTTAGGTATTACAACCATTTTTATACACAGGTCCCCATTTTCAGAGGCTCAAAATCAATTGGACAAACTAACATAATTTTAAATATAAGGACTGTTTTTAATACTTGGATGAAAGTCCTTTGCAGTCAGAAGTCTAGAACCCATGGACATCATTAAATGCTGCGTTTCTTTACTGCAGCCACCTTCAGTTGCTGCTTGTTTGTGAGTCTCTCTGTATTCAGTTTTGTTTTCAGTAACTGAAAAGCTCCTCTGTTGGGTTGAGATCAGGTGACTGACTTGGTCATTGAAGAATATCCCATTTCTGTGCCTTGAGAAACTCTTGGGGTTTTGCTGTATGCTTTGAATCCTTATTCACTTGCACTGTGAAGCGCTGTCTGATCAGTTTCACAGCATCTGGCTGAATCTGAGCAGAGAATACAGCCCTGTACACTTCACAATTCATCCTGCTGCTTCTATCAGCAGTCACATCACCAATAAACACCATGGACAGTATAAAAGATAGACAAGCTACCGTGATATCATCCGATGGTTTCTGAAGTTCCGTTTTGAAGCCTTGAGATTAGCGTTTTCACAGTTGCCATCTTGGTTTCAAAAAACCGGATGTGATGATGAGGGGCGTGTCTGACTGTGAAACTGCTTGCTCACTGGCTAACGAATTGTCAAGTCATTAGCCAATAAGCATACCACAGATAGTTCTCCACTTTGAAACATAGTATGACCAAGATTTATAAAACAGACTCAAGTTTTTATTCAATATGACCCAAAATGAGTGAGTGAGCCCATAAACTCAGCAGGAAAAACATTAACACAGGTCAAGTCAGAAAGCCGTTTTCCCATAGACCTCTATAGGACCAGAAGTCTTTTTGCAACCACAGCTGCCGCCATCTGGTGGCCTTCAGATAGAATGCAGATTTAAGGCATTTCCGCATTGGCTCCATTTTTCTGACCTGTTTTATACTGTCTATGATAAACACTAGTGATCCTGTTGGTAGCCATACATGCCAATGCCATAACATTACCTCCACCATGTTTGACAGATGATGTGGTATGCTTCTGATCATGAGCTGTTTCTCTCCTTCTCCTTACTTTTCTCGTCCCATCATTCTGGTACAAGTTAATTTTGGTTTCATCTGTCCAAAGAATTTTCTTCAGAACTGTGCAGGCTCTTTTATAAGTTTTCTGGCAAAATATAATCTGGCCGTCTTGTTTTTGAGTGTAACCAGTGGTTTGTATTCCCATTCATGAAGGCGTTTGTTGATTGCAGACCTTGACAATGTTACCCCTGCCTTCTTGAGAGTGTTCTTGACTTGGTTAGATGTTGTGACATTGTTTGTCTTAATGATAGAAATAATTGTCATCATGCACTTTAGTTTTCTTCTATGGTCTTTCAGGTCTTTTGCTCTTGCTGAGCTGGTCAGCTCATTCTTTCTTTTGAAGAATGTATCAGATTGTTGGTTTGGTTCCTCCTAAAGTTTTTACTGTCTCTCTGACAGGTTTATATTGGTTTTTCAGCCTAATGATGGCCTCCTTCACTATTTGGGCCTCTTATTTAAAATGACAGTGAAAAGCTTTAAAATACAAATTCAACACTTTGAATCAGTCAGAGTGGGCTCATGGGAAACCAGAAAATTCTATCTGAGAAAAATATCAAACCAAACCAGTTAAAAACTGGTTGAAAATTCAGAGACTTCTAATGGTTTTATTGTGGACAGAAACTCCTGCCTCCTTACACATGCATTAGGAGTTGTGGCTGTCTTGTAACGATATGGTGGGGGCACTGAAGCACTTTCTTCACAAAGTACAGGAGTTAGGAAACTACAGGCAGTAGGCAAAACCACTGTGAGGCTTAAAAATTTAAAAATGTCTTGTTTTGAATTGATAAATAGCACAAGATGTGTGTATACTTGTGTATACTCGTGCACCTGGTGGAACAAATCATTTTGAGATCTCTGTACCCAACACATACTTTTCTTATCAATTATCAGATATATAAGATTAAATCGTATTTTATTAACAGCTATCTTTGCTACAATAGCATTTTGACCAGTACTCACGGAGACTCATGCTAGTTTACTTTTATTGTCTGTCAGATTCTGGAGAATCTGCAAAAACATTCCAAAGATTAACCTCAACATTATTAGACCAGCAAATCAGCTATGTGAATGAAGCAGTGAAACCCACAGACCTCACAGTGTCCTCAGGAGCGGTCTGTGATTCCGCACATTACAAGTGTAATGGAAGTTAGGGATTCTAAAATGAATTAACAGTGTATCAAAGAGCTATAAAAGGTTGGCAGACTTTAAGTTTGTGTTTGTGTTGTTGATATGAACTTTGTTTATATCACTTTCTGACGTGATCCAAGGTGCTGCAGATCTAATATTTTTCTGTGTCCAGAGACTGAACAGCTGCTGAAGTGCAGGTCTGGTCTCCCGGGTGGTTTTGCCAGTAAAGGAACGCCGTACATGGGCTGATCTCTGGATGGGAGAAACAGAATCTCATCTGGGAAGTAGAACACCCTCGTTGAAGCCCACCAAGGCCTGTTCCTAGTAACCCAGAGACGCCGGCTGGCATGGCATGAAACGCATAACTCTCATATGGGAGTGGATCTGAGGTTTACGGCCTGGGATCCTTACCCAATTAGGCTGGACCATGGAGGCAAAGCAAAATAGGGTGAAGTTTTTACAATGCCACAGGGGTGTTTGGAATGGATGGGTTCTGTTTGGAGGTTTGTAGGGATGGGGAGGGGGCCAGGGTGGGCTGGGGATATGCTATTCCCAAATCTCTTTTATCACAGCCTGTCAGCAGAGCCACACAGATACAGTACACAGAGCAGCGGCTCTCTGTCCTCCAGCAGGTACAAAGGCACCAAAGCTGAGCTGAAAAGGTAATTTGGTTTCACTCTCAGTTGCCCTATTAGCTTCATAAAGTAAAACCACTCTGTCTACCCTATAATCACTTATAATTCAGCATTACAGGCAAGGAATAAGGAGAAAAAGAAGATCCCAAATGTTTATTTTCTTTGCACATTACACAACACTCTACAACAGTCCACTTGATTTCAGAGAGGATGTGAGGTACTAAAACAAAGACAAGCTTCCATGATAATAAATACCCAAGAAATAAGAGAAAGTAGATATAAAAATGAACAATTGCTTTTGAGAAAAAGTGGTAAATAAAATATATTACAACTCATTAATTCAGAGGAATCAAATCCACGGGATCATACTGCGTATGCAGTACTCTACACATGTACTGGTGTGATATACAGAGTAAATGTTTGGATATTAAAAGTGCCTGGTAGAAGGACCTGGTATTCGAAATGGAGAGTTTAATTATGTGTATAAACATCAAGTTCTATTGCATTTGTTTTTTGCTTTAATGTCAGAGTCTACAAGAGTCTCTCTCACCAAGATTTCTGCTTAGGTGAGAGAGGGCATAAGGGAGGCCAGAGTAAAGTGACTCTCCCGTTTCAAATACATGGTATTTCAGTTAACTGCAATGACTGCACACTAACAAAAATTGGTCTCTAAAGATCTAAAGAAAAGTACTGGGGTGAATGCTCAGAAGATAACAGCCTGTTGTGTTATGTACAGATAATAACCCTACTGAGGGCTGTTGGTGATCGCTTTGAGAATGTCACATGTGTTCTTAGAGACGACCTCTTTCAGTTTCCGTACCCGGCGAGGGCTGGAAGCTCCCACGTAGCTCTCGGGCTGAAGGACGGCCATGCCGTCGTTGACGTTGCCCATGATGATGACCTGGCCCTCTGCAGCAGCGCCCGTGATGTTGGGGCATGGGCAGTTCCAGTCCATGTTAATAAAAGTGACCTCAAGGGGCTCCTTGCCAAAGAAGCGGAGACCCATCTTTTCATCTTTGAGGATCTCCTCCACAGTCACCAGGGCGTGGCCCGAGTCCTTCTCCTCTGTGAGCTCAGTCATGCGACCCAGGATGACAAAGTCACTGCGGCAGAAGCTCGTCACCATCTTGCCTCTCGGCTTACAGGCCTTGCAGTGGTGGTTTTTTGGGTAGGGGCACATCTCCTTGCAGGCTTCTTTAGATTCAAAGTTGTTGTCGTTGCCTTCGCAGCCTCCATAAATGAAGGACTGACACTGCTGCAGGGTGCTGCTGTAGGCCCACCGTGGCTCATACACCTTACAGGGGCCTTGCAGGGTGGGGAGCCCACAGGGGCCCAACAGCTCCGGACCGCAGCACTGCATGCACTCCTCATATGTCTGGAACACCTTCCTGGGCTGCTGGCTGTTGCTGTGGCAGTGCGTGAAGGAGAAGCAGTTGTTGGATTTAGACTCGTAGTACCAGCTGACTTTCTCCAGCTCACTCCCACAATCCTCTGAGCTATCAGGGGGTTTCAGACACTCCTCAGGCTGGCAGCGGGTCTGGTTCTTGGGCTCAGGGGTTTTGTGGATCTCTGTGGGCAGCACAGTGAACAGGTGGTTGGCTTGCACTGAACCGGACGGGTTCTGAGCCATGCAGGTGTAGACACCCGAATCACGCAGCTGGGCATTGTAGATGACGAGCTGACCGATGTTTGTGACCACCATGTTGCCCCGAACATGATTGGGCCTCATGACCACCCTCTCTACCCCATCTGGCATCTGCTTCTCCCAGGCGATGTCAGGCCGGGGGCGACCAGTGACATCACACAAGAAGCTAGCTGTGTCCCCGACATTTACAGTCCGGGGAGGGGGGCTGCTGACCAGTACAGGTGGCTGTGGCTTGGTGGGAGGTGGGATAGTCGCCTGAAGGGGAGCAGTAGTTGGGCGGAGAGTGGTTTCCTGGGGCAGAGAAGGGCTCATGTTGAGCCAGGTCAGGTGGAAGCGGCACATGACGACAGTCAGGGTGATGCCCTTGGAGCACGCCTCTGCATCCATGTAGCACTTGTTGTAGTAGGTCATGCCATCGGAGGCACAGGTGAAGTGCGGCTCCTTCTCACAGCGGTCCCGACATTTGCACACCGGCTGGCCGTCCCAGATGTGGCACTCTGACCCCTGCTGGGTGCACATAAAGCTGGCGCAGCTCGCTTCCTTTGGCATTCCCACAGGGCCCTTCTTTCCATCCACATAACGGGCTGCTACACAGCTCCGATTCCCGCACACATTTTGGCAACACTTCTCAAAGGACTCGCACTCCTGCAAGAGGAGAAGAGGGAAAAGGTGGTCTAAATCCCATGAGGAGGAAAAAAAACTTTACATATGAGAATTAAATGGTTACAAACATACAAAGCTAATACAGAAGCAGCCTGAAAAGTAACTACAAATAGGAGTTTCATAATAAGCATGTATTTATCATAACTGTGATATTTAGAAATAAAATATCAATAATGTGTCAATAATACACATATTATAATAAAGTAAATAATTGGGCAATTGTTCTTTTTGTATGCCTTGTAAAGTTATGGTTACAGACTCTCTCACCACTTCCATGCACTTGTATTTCAAGTTTAATTAATTTGCTAAAAGCCAAAACCAAAGTTATAAAACAATTTGTCTGTTGGCATTAGTAATATCATTTTTCATATTTTCTATGGCTGTCACAATAATATCGTTATCCTGATTTTTTTTTTTTTTTTTACCACTATAATCGAAAATCTGTGACAGTCCTGTTGAACTGTAGAACAAACAATGATAAACTTTCACTCTAAGTTCTTGTTATGACATTACCTGATCAGACTCACACTCTCGTGTGCAGGTGCTCATGGCGTCCACCCACAGGTTGGGGTTCATATCATTGGGGCAGATGCCCGCGTGCGTATAGGTGATGTGGGTCAAAACTCCGACTTGGAGCTCCATCCACACTGACACACACGCCAGGAACCAGATCCAGCGTGGAAACAGCATCCACCACATCTCCAGGGCGCGCAATTCAACAAGTGGTGAAGATTTGGGGGGGTAAAAAAAAAAAAAGTATTGTGTATTTCTGTGATCCAGCTGTAAATCAGTTCTAAAATAAAAGCAGGTGGGCAAACGAGTCAAAGCGCATCACACGTGGCTAGTCTGCGACTCCGACCGATGTGTGTCAGCTGATAAATTCAGTTCTCTATTTATACTACCGACCCGCAGCCATCGCCGCTAACAAGACGCGCCAAGTAACTGGCAACATGACAGTTACGAGTTGCTCCTTAGATGTTGCAAGAAGCTTAAAAAAAACAGCGCTAAGCTTTGGGTTGGGGCTGGCGGGGCACCTGCCTGTTAAAAGGATTGCTGGTAACCCCCTTTAACCCTTTGCGGGCTCCGCCGGCGCCAGGGCGCACCGTGCGCTATGACGCGCGGAGAGAAAAGTCTCAAAGGCATTTTGTAGCTTAAAGATGTATTTAACGACCTCACAAAATAAAAACCACATGTTAACACACATTCAGATTGTTTGAATTAAGGGCTGTGTGTTCGGTTTTTATAGGTAATAAGAGGTGATGTACTTCGGCTTTACATACTGTGAAGATACAATGAAGTGTATAAACCTCTGCGTCTTTTAATTTGTAAATCTCTTTGTTGTTGTTGTTGAAAGAATTACTTTTCAGAACAAATCTTAAGTTTAAAAGAAAACAGAAAAATACAAAAATTTAAAGCATTCATATTTTCACTGTACATCATTTCAACACATTTATTACTTCTGTGAAACATTTCAGATGATTTGCTTTCTCTGTAGGGGATTTTCTTTTTCTGCAGTGAAATTTAAAACTTATATTTTCACAAACACAATATGCTCTAGGAACATACATGAGTGAATGAGACTACAAAACAGGGCACAATTATTATTTCATTCCAATATAGTAGTTTGTAAAATTCTCATTTATAAAGCATTGCACAAAGGAAACTTGTGACCTGCAGTACCTTGTGATCAGGAATAATAAATGCAGTAAATTTCCTTACTGATAGAGTTTTTAATCTCTATCTCTGACAGCAACAACAAACAGAATCCAATTTCATGTGACTGCATTAAGCTGGATTTCAAAGAACACACTGAGGAAGCTGATTACATATTGTTCCTCACTTTAATAGACTTTTTGCACTCTGTAAAACGGGCTGACTTGCTGGCTGAGATCAAAAATGCCATTTTAACCATGTACAAGTACATGCCTCTAACTACTTGATGCATTGCATACACAGTGGAGTTTTTCCTGTCGCAGTAAATACATGCAACCCATGATACGTGACTGCTGTTGCACAACAATTTCTATTTTCACGCCAACATTCTTCAGTGGACTCTATACATCCCACAAAAAATGTCTTTGTACACAGTTCATGCACTTTGCTTTGAATTTATGCAAATGTACAGACTTGTTCTCAAATTCCAGAAAAAAAACACTCTCGGGGTCCTGGCAGAAGGACATTATATTAACAAGAACAAAGCTTCTCTGAAACAGGTTATCACCCAACACTTAAGCATTCATTTGAGTTTGGCTTCATATCCAGGACTTAAAATAGAAAACATGAGTTCAGCTTTGAATGCGCTCCTTAAAAGTCTGACTGGTAAGCCAGAAGAGGTGAGATGAGGACAGTGCAACTTAAAAAAATAAAAATAAAAAGAAAATACTTTGAAGGTGTGCTCCACAGTGGGCGTGAGTTGGCACAGTGTTTAATGAATGAAGTTGTTATTATGATTTCTTCATTCCTTTCCTGTGTAACTACTTCCTCCACAGTTCAGCTGAGGACAGGGCAGCTATTAGACTGCCTTCCAGTGCAATAAGAGTGAACTCATGCTGTGTTCAAGCATGTGTGTGCAGGAGATTGTTTGTTCTTGATGCAGACGTGGTGATTTTTGTGTAAACCTGTGTGTGTGTGTGTGTGTATGCACGACAAGCCAATAAATAAAGCCTTGTTTATCTGGAGCTTGCTGAGGTGCAGGTCTCGATCCTGTAAGGAGGATTATTTTAGGTCTGTTTCACTGCTCGTGATAAAAACAACTGCACATATTCTCAATGATTCACTATATCAGCCTATTTTATTGCTTAATGTATGTGTGGGGGGAGCATACTGTAGTTCTTGTTAACTGGTTATCATTAGGAAAAAAAATGTGCGTGTGTGTTACACAGATCAAAATACCTGCCGCTCCCCCACAACAGAAAGTGTTCATCTCACCACAGTCTGAACCTGTCATTTACAAATGAAACGTTTCATATGGAGGCAGAATTAATAAACTGCTGTCAAACCCAGTAGGGGCAGATACATCTTGGGGCTACAAATACATAGGAAATGATAAGCTTATTTTGTGGAACTTAAAAAAAAAAGTCCCCAGGTGCAGGGAAAAGCACAAAATCATGAAATGACCCCCAGGTGTGAGGTTATTTGAGGATTTAAACTTCAACAGCAGTTTTTTTTTTTTTTGTCAGACTAATTAAATTCAACACCTGTTAAAGCTGAAGAGACGTAAGATCACCCTAGTTTCTGGGCTTAGCCCAACACTAAAGCTTGGCTGGCTGACATTAGACTTGTAAGCATTTTGTTTTATTTTTGTTTTATTGGTTTGTAAAAAAAAAGACAAACAAACAAACAAAAAAACCCTACTTGAAACAAAAACAAAAAATTCTTTAAAAAGACTTTAACAACACTTAAAAATGGTTAAAACCTTCCAAAATGAACTAAATCAGAATGTAAAGAAGCAGCCACTTTGACTCAAAACATCATGTATTTGGCTGAAGAGATATCAACTGAAGTTAAAATAGGGCCGAGCTGCACTTTTGTGTAGTACCAATTTGCAACACAAGATGGTGCAGCGAGTCAACCAGGCAAGCCATTAAGAAGCTTGCTGATCAGAAAAATGAAGCCAATGTGGAAGTGCCTAAAAGCCTGGATTCTAACTGAAGGCCACCAAATGGCGATAGCTGTGGTTGCAAAAAGATTTCTGGTCATATAGAAGTCTATGGAAAAAAGGCTTTCTTTCTTGACCTCTCTAAACACTTTGCTGCTGAATTCATGGTCTTAGTCACTCGTTTTGGGTCATACTCAATAAACTTTTTTTATTTTATAAATCTTGGTCGTATCATGTTTCAGACAGGAGGATTAACTCTGTTATTTTCCACGACTTGTCAATCACAAGCCATTAGCCACACGAGTCACACCCACCTCTTCTTGTCACATCCAGTTTCAAGATGGCGACGATGGAAACGCTCATCTTGAGGCTTCAAAATGGGACTTCACAGTATGTCCATCTTTTATACTGTCTATGTTAAGAACACATTCCGATTCCGACTATAGGGACTCAGGAAAAGGCAATTTCAAGACACCCACTAGTGAAGTGCTGCCCCCTGGTGGTGAAAGTATGTTATGAGTTGGTTAACAAATCCATCTTACACAAAAAAGATCCGTGGATTGATAGCGCGTTCCAGATGAAGTAGGAAGTTGACATTTCCGAGTTCCCAGTCGGAATTTTGCACTGGAACGTCCCCTCAACCCGGGTTTCTGCCTTGGAAAGTTGAAGCAGCCCCACCAACCCCAAGTTAACAATCCAAGACGGCGGCAGAGAATGTAAACATTAGTAAAACTGTAAAACCTTTAATCTGTACTGCCACTGCTGTGTATATGTGACTCACTAAATAAGCCATGCACAGAGCACTGACCAGGCTGTATCCATGAACGTGCTGCAGCTGTTTTTAAGCACAAAAAAAACAAGCATTGCACTGTATTGCAAGTGATGCATGAATGGCTCCACCTTGCTAAGAAGCAAAACAAATCCTGTTTTTCCTTGCTTTTCTGACTTTACTACAGGAATGCACTCGGAACTCGGGAGTGACGTCACTCCCGAGTTCCAACTTCCGAGGTAGCTGGAACAGGGCATGAATTCGGGAGGAGACACAAACCCAACCTCAAGGGGTCACAAGCTAATGTACTTCTAGTTTCAGTCTCATGCCCACATAAATGGGAGGGCTGTGTCAGGAAGGGCAGGAAGGGACCTGTGCCAAGTCAAACACGTGAATCCATCATTCCAAAACATCTATGTATGGTGACATAAATAAGTAACATGTGGCGACCCTTGTGAAATAAGGGAGCAGCCAAAAGTACCTTTACAGAGGTTAATTACAAAACGTACAAAAAATGAACTAAACCTATCAACAGAATGTGATAAAAACAACAGCAGTGATGTTTTAGCAAAGAAGCCTCTGTATTGTGTTGCAGAGATATTGAGTGAAGCTGAAACAGGGCCAGGCTGTACTTTCGTCAATACCACAAGATGGTTAAGCGAGTCAGTGTAGCATCCAATCAGCCCGGAATCCAACATGAGACATTCTGACATTATTCACGCTAATAAAACATTCCTACAGATTTCATGTTACCATCACACTTAGGCTGCTTGTTTAATAGCTAGAAGAGGCTATGCAGTTTTGTAGAAGCAAACACAGAAATGTCAGATTCATTAGAAGTCGACTTTCAATAGAAAATACTAGAATGTAATGCTAGTTGAGGTGGATAGTTATATTAAAATTTTCTAGCAAAGTGCTGCCACCTCATGGTGAAATTTTATCACCCTTCACCGTGATCTCTTGTTAAATGGATTTCCCAAAATCTGGGCCTATTTCTGTGAATTTCTTGACACCTGTGGGTGCCGTAAACATATCAAAAGAACATCCATCAGTTTGGTATTCAGATATTGAGCAACACTCTGACAAGGCATCAAAAAATAAAGCACAGTCTTCTCGCTGTATCGCTGCTTTGCTAAAGTTGTTTTTAATGTTCCTCTCACCTCTGGTTCTTGTGCCTGCAGCACAAACTGATGGGGCAAGTCAGCAGACAGCCAGGGCCAAACCTCCCTGCCACTTCATACTGTAGTTTTGCCCATGGGCAGGGACATTACCTAGCAAGCTGGCAGCGCAGCTCTCATTCATGCCGGCCTATCACCATTTATCAGTTTTGGCATGTTGGAGACAAAGAAAGGTGTGTATCAGTAATTTGGGAAAAATACTGAGAAATGTTAACTGCAGTGTTTCTGTATGGAGGCCAAGAGACATCTTGCTGTAAGGGATCTGAGGTGAACTTCACTTCTTATCCCTGTCATGGTCTCTGTTTCTGTTGGATGAGAATTCCTTTCTCTTAATCCCCAGTTAGTTCCGAGAACAGGCAATCTCAGGAACACAGCAATATTTCTGCCTGTTAGGGTACATCAGGGTAGACACGTGAGGTTTTAAGTGAAGAGGTTGAGGGCAGCAGTAACTTTCCTGGATCTCTGACTGTGAGCACACTCTAGTGGACAACTGGAATAATTACATACTGAAACATAGAGCTTTTTCTTTCACCACCCAGCTCACCAAGATCAGTTCTGTAACTATGTAATCAAATGTATGGAGTCAAATGACACGATCAAATTAAACAACCCTATTTGTAGGTATGCCTAACAACTTGGTGATTTGCTGCTTTGTTTCCTCTTAAATTGGGGGGGGGGGATTTGTGTGAAAACACCCTAAAATAAAGTCTGAATTTTCTTCAACCATGCTGCAGTATAAATTACATTCATGCATAAAGTGAAATTGAAACAGCTTTGTTTTGTTTTATTTGGCATAACTCACATGTTCAAATGTCCAAATATGTAAATCATCTAATTTAGGACATTAATGTGGTCTGACTACAAGGCTACAATGGAATAATGCATTAATCTCAATTTGAATAACACGAGGAATCGACTGGATGATGGATATCCCAGTAAAAATGTGGTGATGAAAGGAACCTTAGTTAGGTACTTTAACCCCTATATTCTGTAAGTAAGGCCCTCTAAGAACTGTCAGCTGGTGCCAAAACCCCAGAGTTCAACTGTATACTTCTTTAACCCCTTACCATTCACCAGTTCACAGGCCTGGCATTACAGTTAAATGCTTTTCCATTTGGTTGTTCCACATAGGCAAAATTCTATAAAGAGGGGTGGACATTAACCAAACCCTAACCCTAGATGGGTCACCAGTGACCTAGTGAATGTTATCAGGTTAACCACTTAACATCTGCCAGGTTACCTTTCAGCTGTTTAGGGTTAGGTTCACATGCACCCTTCTATATAGAATTTTCACTGATTTGGTACCCAAATGTAAATATTACAACAGGAACACTAAGGCCAAAATGCATGCAAGAGTAGATTTGAAAGAGTAAAGACCCTACAATATTGGAGAGAAAACCCCAACAATCGGACGATCCCCTATGAGCAAGCACTTGGCAACAGTGGGAAGGAAAAACTCCATTTAAAAAAACGGAAGAAACCTCCACCAGAATCAGACTCAGGGAGGGGCAGCCATCTGCCGCGACCAGTTGGGGGCGACTACACTCCAGTAGTCCTATACTGAAAAACCTCCTTAAGTAAGACTAGATTCATCTTGAAAAGTCTTTCAGAGACTTGCATCCTGACTTTTTGTGAAGTTAAAAACCCTGGAACCACCCATCCATTTTCTTCCGCTTATCCGGGACCGGGTCGCGGGGGCAGAGAAGCTCAGACCTTCCTCTCCCCAGCCACCTCCTCCAGCTCATCCGGGGAACACCGAGGCATTCCCAGGCCAGCCGAGAGATGTAATCTCTCCAGCGTGTCCTGGGTCTACCCCGGGGCCTCCTCCTGGTAGGACATGCCCAGAACACCTCACCCAAGAGGCGCCCAGGAGGCATCCTAGTCAGATGCGCGAACCACCTCAACTGGCTCCTTTCGATGCGGAGGAGGACTACTCCAAGCCCCTCTCGAATGACTGAACTCCTCACCCCATCTCTAAGGGAGATGCCAGTCACCCTTCAGAGAAAGCTCATTTCTGCCACTTGTATCCGTGATCTCATTCTTTCGGTCACTACCCAGAGCTCGTGGCTATAGGTGAGTGTAGGGACGTAGATCGCCCGGCAAATCGACAGCTTCACTTTTATGCTCAGCTCTCTCTTCACCACGACACACCGGTGCAGCGTCCGCATCACTGCAGACGTGGCCCTAATCCATCTGGCAATCTCCCCTTTCTCCTCACTCGTGAACAAGACCCCAAGATACTTAAGCTCCTCCACTCCTGGAACCATGTGTTAAATTACTAGAAACAACATGAGATGGTTTTATGCCCCATCACCATCATTTAAAGACACCACACCAGTTTTGTTCTTCCTTTTTTTTAATATATATAAAGGCATTTTCATGTTTCATATTTTGGTGGTACAGAATTCAAGTTTTTATAGATTTGGTTCACAAAAGAATCACATATGTTACCGAGCAAACTTCCCTAGATAAGACAATTCTTAAAAAGTATCTTAAATAACGGTACAATACAAAAATAATTGGGTTTATCACAAAAATGTAGGTTTTTTTTCTTATGAGGAAGGTACAGTGGCACATTATTCATCTTTGTAGAAAATATAAAATAAAATAAAAAAGTTCCTCCTTTTTTCTTTTTATTTGTCTTGCAGCAGATGGCCGATTAGAAAATGATACATTCACTGGCTTTCTTTATCCCGCTGGCAGAAGGCACTAAAAGAGAGACTTGGATCAAACAGCACTTGTACTTATGGCTTCTTTCCTTGCACGACAATACAATCAGAGCCAGAAACATCCTACAGAAAAATTTGTTTATGTCCTGATGGTTTTTGACAACCACTATGACTATTTACAAGTGCTAAATGACCCAAGTCTGCAGAGGAGTTCAGGCTTCATTCAAAGAGAGCAGTAAGGTTCCTGAAAACTTTAACAAGTGCACACAGAAAGTACTCTTCAGTTCTACTGCCAGGTTTAAAACACAGAGTCAGACTGAAGTGAAATGAGCTGAATTCCCAACCCTGGTTTGCAACATTGAGACAAAATGCAGTTCTACTGTGCCAGTCCTGCATCTTTAGCCATGCTGTAGAAGACTCCTCTCTGAGATATGAGGTTTGTAGGAGCATCAAACTCAGCTATCCGTCCCTTGTCTAACACCAGCACTCTGTAAGAAGAGAGGGGAGAGGATGATTCATTCACAAGGCCTGTACAGGTTTTAAATCAGCGCAGACAAAAGAAAAATGACATATCACATCACCAAAATCATTTTTTAAATGAATTAGATTCTGATTCTGGTAGAAAAGCTGACACTGTGTCTTGCTGTTCTGAGAATCTCAAAGACTGTCTACACCATTATCCCTTATCTTTTGCTTTCTACACCAGCAGTTATTTACAAAATAGTCACTATTAACCTGTCACTTAATGTGGCCCTATTCTGCTCATATCCAGCTCCATGATTTTTTTTCTTGGACTCTACTAGAGTAGCTTTGCATGACTCAAAGTTCAAAATCAACCTTATTTATCTTATACTCAGTATAACTCCTTGTTTCATCCTCTCTCTGAAACAAGCCGTTTTAACCCCGTTCCATTTATGAGCATCCTAACGTTAAGCCAGGGAGATTCTGATTGGCTGCTCCTTGCAAAAAGAAGGTTTGAACAGCAGGTAGGTGGGACGTCTGCGCTCACAGCCAGAGCTGTTGCCTGAGATGAGCCTATTAAGAATATCCAGTCCCACCATTGTAATAATATATATAAATAAAAGGACAGAAAAAAAAAATGAAAAGCAGGTTGTGGATTTTCCCCTCAAAGTAATCATTAATAAGGTACCACTAACCGTGTGTAATCCATTATTGTGTTGAGTCTGTGTGCAATGGTGAAGACAGTGCAGTCTTCAAACTGAGTCCTTATGGTGGATTGGATGAGGTCATCCGTCTCCAGGTCGATAGCAGCAGTAGCTTCATCCAGGATGAGGATCCTGGTCTTCCTCAACAGGGCTCTAGCCAAACACACCAGCTGCCTCTGGCCCACACTGGAGACAAACATCATCCAGAGCATGAAAGGACATTTAGAGACAAGCCTTGTTCACAGCGCGTCTTCGTCTCTGAACATACCTGAGGTTCTCTCCTCCCTCTGAACACTCCAGCTCCAGTTTTGCCGGCTGGTTTCTGACAAACCTGTGGAGGTGAGAAAGCTCCAGGGCTTTCCACACCTCTTCGTCGTTGTACTTCTCAAAGGGGTCCAGGTTCATCCTCAGTGTCCCAGAGAACAGCACAGGCTCCTGAGGGAGACACAGAAACACAGATACACCCCTGATCAGAGCCAGTTTGTTCCCGGTGAAAAGTTGTCCAGCGTCACCTGGGATAGGCTTCACCCAGACCGCAAAAGCAACCCTGGTTGGAAACAAAAAAATGATGGGAGGGATCATCTCTCTTAAAACTTTAACACTGCTGAGCACCTTCAGCTATGCTCTCACTCTAAAATTATTACACGCTACACAATGGCAGAGTGAACCGGGAGGGGTGGCGTGGTGGGGTGCACAGTAGCACATTTTAATAGCTAGCTTTAGTTTAGAGCGTCGGGGAGCAGAAGCAAGAGCAGACAACAAATCAGTAACTAAATTAAGTCCTCAACAGTGTCCATCGCTTCAGTCAACTTAATTGACTTAACTTGTATATGTGACTCAAGCTGTTTTCACACAATCTTTGTACAATTTTTACCATACAACATTTATTTTCTACAATATTCCTTTCTCACATGTAGCATACAGCAGGACATCGACACCCACTAATAATAACTGCACTATTCGCACATCGGCTCAAAAACACAGACTTTGTCCTCAGGGTATAGCAGGTTAGCCCAGACCTGGACAAGTGGTAGAAAATGGAAGGGTGTTTTTTTTTTTTTAGACTGCCATTAGTACCTCTGACTCACAGTTTGTTTTTTTTGTTTTTTTTGTTGATGTATGAGAGCTGTCCCTATCAAATAAAATGATAAACTATAAATATTATGTGGAAAACTAAAGATTATTAGCACAAAATCAGGGTATGTGCAGGTTTAAGGAAACCAATTTAAGACTTTTTAAGACCTTTTTTAAGGCCACTTTGTTCAAATTTAAGACCTTACATTCACGAAATGGAAAAAAGTGTGGACCACCTTACAAATAGTTTTGTCCAAACATTTATTGGAACTGAAAGTGCTGAAAAATAACACAAACTTCAAGATCAGGCAGAACACAATCAACTTGAAACTGCTGACGTAAACTGACTTTTAAAAATAAATAAATAAATAATGAGAAACTGCTTGTATTTGACAAAAACAAACATTACAGTACTAACAAGTTCTGTAAACTGAATATAAGGAATTTAAGTAAACTCAGTTTACATGAGTGTGTA
>VUQI01060906.1:4841-17861 GCA_015106735.1 Paratilapia polleni
TTAATAATTTTTTTTTTTTTTTTTTTTTTTGTGACATTGGAGTTGGTATTGTGGGGCTTTAAACTGTATATCACATTCAAAGGAGCTTTACATTCCTGGCATCTTCAGACTCATAAAAACAAATCTCTGTTAATCAAAATGACATATTTATAGGATTTTATTTTTTAAATAAAAAATAATCCCTTCATGCCTTAGTGGCTCATTCATTCATTTAGTATCCCTTCACTGCAAGTCCTAGCCACTCACAGGCTCTGTTGCTTTATGGAGGGAGACATAGGGGCAGTCCAAATTTGTCCAAGTGTATTTCGTTCAGCAGAAAGTGGAAAATCAAGTCCTTAATTTGTAAATCAGGAAGTCTTGGAACGCAAAGGGTAATGTTCTGGCAGGTCAAGGGAGAGAAAAATTTACAGAATGCATAAAAAAAGCCACAGTAGTGCCTGGACCACATTACACAATGCCTAGGTTTTAAAGCACAATAAATAAATACAAATAAAACATAAGGTTACAAAGCAAAGCATTTAGGCACATTAACACTTGTAGAAAAGCTTTTATTATAGTTATAGTTATGTAATAATTGTCACAACTGTCATCAGCTAAAGTGAAATCTTCACCCTGTTTGTCTCTCCTGTCTTCCTCTCTGACTCTGAGCTTGCTTGACTCCTAAGGGGCAAAGGAAACATACACAGTGAAACAGAGAGAAGAGGAGAGGACCAAAACCATAGCAGAGACTCTAACATCAAGCTGGAATAAACGAGTGCACATAGACAACATTGGCCTTCGATACGATGTTCTCAGCTAATATTGTGTTGTTATGTTGGATGTCCTTGTTCCAGACCACCAGCACTGACAAATTAGCCCCAGTGGGGCGTGCATGTGTTCCTCAAGCTCGGGTCCTTTACCAGAGGATCTGCGTGTTTAAGGTTTCTGAGGAGGTTCTTAGCCGTTTCTAGGACTGCACTCTTCTGATATTGGGCCTGGAATATGCTGGAGCAACTCTTCCAGTTTGGGGAATACAGATCCTAATGCTCCTATTATCACTGGGACCACTTTGGACTTTATGTTCCATATCTGCTCCAGTTGTTCCTTCAGCTCCTGGTACATCTCGATTTTCTCATGCTCCTTCTTTCTGATGTTGCTGTCAGCTGGGATTGCCACATCTATCACAACTGCGGTCTTCTGCTCCTTGTCAACTACCACTCGGTCTCATTGGTTGGCTTACAACTGCTTGTCTGTCTGAAACTTGAAGTTCCACAGGGCCTTAGCCCTGTTGTTATATATACATGAAACTCCATATGAATGAGGTTACAATTTCAATTTTCATCAAAGGGGGTCTTTAAGTTGTTTGATTTGTTATGTTGACTATTTATTTGTGTGTCACCAACATTTTTTAAGTAATCTATATAAAAATAAACAGCAAGTATAATCTGCCTACTAAAATCAATGGCTGAAGGCTCGGAAAAATCAGCCTGCACTGTTCAGTGTCTGTCTTAAATCAAGGACCTACTGTTTCAAACAAGAATTTTTAACCAATTTTGAACCAAGAGCCAAGGATTTTGAAAGGTAAATCTGACGCTGATGGAAAGTAAATAAATGTAAAAAGAATTAAGCAGAGCTAACGTTTACCTAAGTGTTGCAAATCACAGCATTCCTTAAACTGTCTAATGCATCCAGGAGATGTGTAATCTCTAAAGAAAATAGTATGATTTTTGGAAGCACTCTTTAACTGGGCATCACTGTAAATAAACAGATCCAAGATGCACATCATTTTGAGCTAAGCTGCAGAAAATAATCCCCCAATGTGTAGTATTTATTGAAAACTGCCTTTACAGCTCACCTTTATGTAGTCCTTAGAGCTAAAAAGATGTGGAACTATTTGACTTTCCCCCTCTTCAATGAACAAACACTTGTTTGATGGAAGGGATCAAGTGCGCCCTGTGGGTAGAATCATCTCTTCAGCATCCCTGTGAGATCTGAATGTTTGGCTTATGGCAGAAGCACTAGGGATGCACAGTTGCTATGTTCAAAAGTGTTTTTAACTTTGACTGTTTAGCTTTTGTACATGTTAGGCTCCTTCTTGGCATGTGTGCCTGGATATGTCCCCAGAGTGAATTATCGCACCTCACTTGTCTTAGGATGTGATGTGTAAAAATAAGTCAAGGCCAGCTAATTGATTTAGTTCCTGTCCCTGGGGTTTCTTCTAATCCAATTATTAGAGTGCGTTTAATGATTTTGATTTAATTTCTGAGATGCAACTATTATGCTTTATTTTCTAGCTATACAACAATTGATGACTAAAAATTACCACTTTCCAGTGACACTGAAGTAAAGGTAATAGGTAATAGGTTCAATATAATCACAGGTTTATATGGCAGATCCTTGCCACATATGTTGAGTCATTTTGTCCCTTCCTTGTTTTTGTTTTTTCTTTTGTTTGTTTGTTTTCTGTTGGTTTGTTTTTTTCAGCAGCATAGAGTCAGGGCTCAGATGGCACAGAGAGGTGCAATTCAACAGGACAATTACAGCAAAAACCTGACCAATGCTCTGTGGGCCTGTAAATGAATTTCTCCCATTATTTCACTCCTGGCAAGAATTTTTAATAACTGCAACTCTGTTTTTTTTTTCAAGAAATAAATTAGTTAAATGTCATGCAAAATGTAAATTAATTAATAAACAGAAGCTCTGGATATTACGCTCTTTGTTTCATTCCACTTTGCTGTGTTTAATGTGGTGTCCCGTATAGATTCCTGGCTCTGATTTCTTGTTTGGCACTCTAAGCAAGGGAGGCATGTGATTGGCATAGTGAATTCTTTCTGAGAAGCAAATGAATTTACAATTATTACCAAGAAATATTTCATGGTCACATACTTTTCATACAGTTAAAGATATGTGAATTTTCTGTCTGCAGAGTGGTTAAGTTGAATAACAAAACTCCAAAAACATTCACCTGTACATACTGTACATCCTTAACTTTCGCTGATACATGTGAGTTTGATGTACTAAGGTCAGTTGTTTAGTTGTTAGCTTGTGTAAACATGTCATGGAACTGTGTGCTGTGATTATCACCTATCTAGCTAGTACAGCAAACCTCTAGCAAATTATTACTCGTAAAATTTAAAAATTTGAATTTAAATAATTGATTAATTAATAAAGGGCGGCAGGGTGGTGCAGTGGTTAGCACTGTGATCTCACAACAAGAACGTTCGGGGTTTGAATCCCCCAAGTGTTCTCCCTATGCCTACGTGGGTTCTCTCCGGGCACTCCGGCTGCCTTCCACAGTCCAAAGACATGCATGTTAGGTTAATTGGTGATTCTAAATTGGCTGTAGGTGTGAGTGTGAATGGTTGTCTGTCTCTCTGTGTTAGCCATGTGACAGACTGGTGAATTGTCCAGTGTGTACCCCCTCCATGACAGCTGGGACAGGTTCCAGACCCCCATGACTGTGAATTGGACAAGCTCAAGAAAATGGATGGATGGATGAATTTATTTATTTATACCTGTGTGAGGATATTCACACTCATTTTAGCTCTGTTTTGGTCTCATGAGAAAATATGTAGTTTTCTTTAGCTGTACTATGTTCACTGGTAGGTTGTTAACTTTTTTCTGTCTGCTTTTTAACGCTGAGCAGGACAGCTGCTTTTTTCGCAGCCCTCTGTGGGTTCCCGCTCATCCCATAGACTTTGGAAAAATAAACACTGCTTTTCTAGGTGCCAAGGTCTCGGGAGGTTTTACAAATATATAACCCCATGCATTAAAATTCATAACAGAAGACTAAAAGCCAACCTTACTTTGTAGTTTGAAGTATCTTGTCATCAGTTTACAGACATCTTTCATAACAATGTTCTATAAGAATATGCTTTTTGGACCGTATTTTTTTTTTCATGGCAATCCTTGCTGCAAGGTTGAGTGACAGCACAACAGATACATTTGTAAGTAATAGGTTATTTTGTACATTTCTGGAGAAATAAACCTTAAAAAATAAAGCAATATACTAACTATATCTAAATTATAAGAGCCATGTTGTAAGCATGCAGTTCATAAGTCTGTCAGAAATACAGTCTAAAGTGCTTGAGGTGAAGGCAACTGTACTTATATCAGGTTCTTGAAGACATTTCAGCTCAAAAGCGCTTTAGACTACCATGACCTAGATGACTGAGAACCTACACAGACATATGTCAGAACACGACAGACTGAAAAAACTTCAACAAAGACAACTGACAGAACAAGACTGCATTCAGAGATGTGAAATTGTAAAATACCACAGGGGAAGCTGGTCTTCCCCAACACGGAGTGTGAATATGAAACTCATGTAATGTTATTATATAGGGTTCTTTTGCTTTTAGGTCTAAACAATGTAAGTCTAAAAACTGTAATCCATGTTTTCATGGATTCTTTATATAGTCTTGATCTCCCTTTACTCCATCTATCAAAGCGTAAGAATTAATCACTGTATTTATAATGGCCTTCAAGCCCTGTGGCATCTCTCACGGCAATGCAACCAAATAGGATGCAAAGCTGTGATCCTCAAAGAATTTCCATCACAGGAATAATGCGGTCCCAGGGCACTGCTGCAAACGCTTGCCCCAAGCATTAGGCACAGATAATTTAAACACATAAGCAGGTTTTTAGCGCACCTTAATCAATGCCAAAGGTGTTTTTTAGTTGGGAGGAGGGGAAGGCAATAAAGGGATAACACTGGTATAACCTGGGGACTTGCTGCAGAAGAAATATGGAGCGATGAAGCCCTCTGGGTAATGAGAAACAAAACTCCTGACAAAGACTTCTCCTCCTGGAGTTTCTACACCACAGCAAAGTCACATAATGAGCAGGATCACACTGCATATATTTGATAAATTCTTACGAGTATATGAGAAGCTTACCGGAGTGCCATTTGACTCAAAAAATAAACAGAGCAATAAAGTTAACAGGAGCTTTCACCAAATCAATGTGTGGCGCATGATGTTTGAAAACAGCTATTTTGGAGGAGACATGTCAGCACAAATATTGGCAATCCTCTCAAAATCCCATTGTGCTGAAATGTTTTATGATAGTGTCAAAAATAAAAAGGCATAAAAAAAAACAAACAAAGGAAGCAGACAAGTGAAATTTCATATTGCAATGAGTAATAAAAGAGGCAACAAGCATAATTCAGAGACCTTATCGAAAAAAAGTGAAATTCTTCAACGCAGCACCTCCTGTTGTAATCAGGCATCCACATCAACAGCCCCTTCCCCCATCTCCCATGAAACTGATATATGAAACCATTTCCCCAAAACCAAACATGCCCGAAAACATTATTAGTGCCATTTCCTCTTCTGTATTAAGGCAAGAAGTGCTGAAGGCAGATCGGAGAGAGCCTTTCCCGGTGATGAAGTGCCTTCCTCTTTAGGTCTCTCTCACATCACAGAGGAAATGTGTGAGATTTATCAGTGTTGGCCCTCTCAGGAGCTTTCTCTGTGGCAGAGGAGCTCTTGAGGATGCTGTTGTGCTGCTCTTTCTGAGGGAGCAGGTGTACTTTTGCCACATAGGGGCTTTGAATTATATCTATGATAGCATTGTCAAAAACACAAAATGAGAGATAGATAACAGGAAAACAGTAGGTGTGTATAAATAGAAAGCTGTATCTTCAGTTAGAAAACACAACAGAAAATGAATCAATATTACATCCATGACTACATCCTTGTTTTGGAAGTTAATTAAAATGTTTTTTGCTATTGATCATTCATTATATATGTTTTAGCTGCGGCATTAACCTTTGTGCATCTTTTGTTAACCTTTGCTTTTACCAAAATATGCAGAAATGTCTGCACCTTAATGATTATGATGAGGTCACAGCCTTTACCCACTGCAAGTAATTAGGCTACCAGAAAATATATAGGGACCTTTAGGCTGAGCTGAAAAGCTTTTGCAGTAGAACACAGATGTCCTAGCAACCACTTTAATTTAGAACAAGTGCTTTAGTCAGTAGAAGGTAGAAGTAATAGTCAGCAGATAAGGTGGATTTGCTTCACAATTGATTATTGTGACCCAAGAAACTGTCTTGTCTTCACTTCTTCCATCTGCAGCTAGACGCCAATACAGGTATGTTGTTTTTTTTCATTTTGGGCACTAGTCTTCTGCCTTGCTATACCAGATAAGTATGTAATAACTAGATAGTTAGAAAGGATTTGCAAACTAGTTATATGATAATCAAAAGTACTATGTCCATGTGTCCATTGTTTAAAATATGTACTACTGGTGTGTATCTTTTCCTCTTACAGGGATAAATATGTATCTCCACCAGAGCATTTCAGAGCTAGTTCAGTTGAGCTAGTACTCATTTTTAAATTGTTACTATTTGAAATTAGATTAGATTAAATTAGATTATGTGGGACAAAAAGACAAAAAGTTAGACAAAGACAGTTAGACAGTTGTTCTTGTACAACACAAAGTAAGTAAACCCCCATATTTATCACACCTTTGAGTCCATAAAATTAGAATCAGCAGTTCAAATATGGTGCTAATGACTAAAACCACCGTGGAGAGTGACTGGTAGAACCTGTCTTATTTAAATCACTTGAGATCTTTTGTTGTCTTTGCTGTTGAAAAGTATGATAGCCTCTCTAAGGCTTTCAAGGAAAAAAGTGTCCATGAGTTTGGGAAAGACAAAGTCAATATGAACCTCAAAATTTCAGTACAGGATCTGCGGGTAACTTTTGCAGCTGTTGGTGTTAAAGTGCATTGTCTACAGTTACAAAGAGATTGTGCAGTGCTAACTTGCCTGGGAGGTGTGCCAGGAAGATACCTGTGCTCTCCAAAAAGAACATTAGAGCAAAAACTGCAATGACCAGGTCTTTTGGACTAATGTGACAAAAACAATAAGTGAGTTGTTCGGCCACATGCGTAACCATAGTACACGTGTTTGGCGCAGACCAAAGACAGCTTTTCAGTAGAACTTTGTAACTTCATAATGTAAAGCATGATTGCTTTAGCACCACCTCAAGGACTAGGCAGCTTACCGTCACTGATTTCACTTTAGGCTCTGCATCATATTAAGAGTGGTTGTGGGATAATGTGAGACCATGTACTCAAAAGTTGAAGTTGAATCAGAAGTCAAAGTTTCAACAGGATAATGGTGGTGATGAGACACTAGTGAGTAACAGATGGAAACAATCAAACACAGGTGAGGCCAATGAGAACAGGGTAGACACTCACAAAGGAAAGGGAAAGGGAAAGGAACAGAAGCAGGAAGTAAAATCAAACAACACAATGAGATAACTAGCCTTCAAAGTAAAACAGGAAGTAACCAAAAGACAAATAACTAACACTGAGGCATGAAGACTAACCAATGGAATACACCGGGTATGTGTCTGTGTCGCAGTTATTTTCGGATGGCTTCAAAATACACTGGTAGCATTTCAGAAGTCGAGTGTTTGGTCTGCATGGGGTCTTTAATTTTGAAAATTGACCAGATTTTCTATGCCATTCCTGTGTCTATCTTCCCATTCTCCTCACCTTCTCTGTGCAGGTGTGGAGAGCCCCCTCTGGGATGCTTCTGAAATTCGCTCCCTGCGGTGAGACTGGTAGAATCTCCAGCATTGCCTTGGATGGTGAGATCATCTCCGCTATGTTGGAACATGACACAGCTGTGCCTGGTGTATTCCTGGGATAGTACACTAAACATGATGACAGGGAGTGAGACTGAGAGATGACAGAGACTTATCTGGCCTGGGAACACCTTGGGATCCTCCAGGAGGAACTCGAAAGTGTGGCTGGGGAGAAGGATGTCTGGAATACCCTGCTGAGCCTGCTGCCACTGCAACCCGACTTTGGATAAGTGGAAGACAATGGACAGATGGATGGACAGGACAACACAGAAGGCAACACAGAAACACAAGAAAATCAACAAATACAAAGGAACCATTACAGAATGGCTCATAAAGTAGAAATAGAGGTCTATGAAATAGTTTAGTCAAAATAATCTGAATATGAAATGTTAGAAAATAATAGTCATTGGTGGACATTTTTTCCACAGAGGTGGATATGTAATATGTTTCTTACATATCTTGATATTTTGCATTTTTTCCTCATTGTGTTCAAGTATACCAAAGTTATCTTGTCCAAACCTTTACCTTACCCCTTTATGGGGTTCTATAGGTTAAACAACCAAAATCAGACTTTTTCTCCACAGCATCAACATTAATCCAAAAGAATTACAAAGAGCACAGAGGGCTGCTGTAGGTGCATGCACATGGGTGGATCCCTTCAAAGTCAGGGATCCATGCACATGCTTGGATCAGGGATCTGTGAATAAAGCAAAAGTATTTGGACTTTTGCTTTATTCACTTTGTTCTATGTCGTCACATCTCTTCCAGATTGAAATTCAAATAAAGCACATCTTGAGACAACAAGATGTGCAGAAGCAAAACAGCCCAAAAGCTATTTTGCTTCTGCCTTCTTTCAGACTACCAGAAATGAAATGCTGTTCATTTTACTGTATTTTGCAGAAATCTCCAATAGACATATTTAAACAAAGAAATTTAGAAAATCTGTAATACAAAACCTTTTTGTCTTAATGTAAGTAATCAACAGGGGAAGTTTCATGATGAAATCTCAGTGGAAAAAAAGAGGGTCTAACAGCTTGAACCAGCATTACACTTCTAACACTAACATCTGCGACTATGTGAAGGTCCACTTGTCTTGGAGTGATGTAAATTTCATCATCTGAGTGTAAACACAAGGCTCTGTGTGGACGTCCAGTTTGCTGTGAGGACATGGACTTGTTCACGGCTCAAACATTAGTTTTGTTAGGGGCACCACATCACACAAAAGTTGGTTGAAAGGGAGGATGGCCTTGAATGGAAAGGAGCTAAATAAAGATAAATGAGGATTCTTTTCAACCATGAATCATGCAAAGAAACTCTAGGATAGTCCAAGAATAAAAGCATTAAGCTGAAAATGAACATAAAGCCCCCCTTTAAAATAGTTGTGGGTGTTGTAAACATTAATTAAAATGTACTGGACTGAATCATCTACACAGCTTTCTGGCTGGTTCTTTGTGGTACTCATTAATAATGCCTGTAACTTGTAAACATTGCTGACAGCCTGCAACTACAAGTGAAACAGTATCAGTCAGCCAGACATCAAGAAATCCAGCAGCTGAGCGACCACATACGTATATCAGAAGTGACTTAACAAAGCTCCATAATTTAGGCAAGAGAAGCCAGATGAAGCCATTCCTCATTGAGAGCATGTCTCAGGATTACATCCACTCTTGCTGGGAAGCATTTAATTTCTCCTTTCAGCACAGTGACACTTCAATCTTTTCCCTGTAATTACACATTATTAATGTTATGTAATTTGCAGAGACAGAACCTTGGATGCAGTGACACAGTTATTGACATTAGCTGGCGATGCTTCTTTCCTATGGCTTCAATGAAAAGACTGTGCCTAATTATGGTCCGATTAGGGATTTTATCTCTGAGGCTGAGTGAGGTGATAGCACATAGACTCCACACTCCACAAGCCAGGAAGCACAATAATTTTTTTGTCATAGACTACAGCAGAGCATCCAATTTTTGTAAAGTAATGCATGCATATGTTCACTGGTTGTTTTAGCACTAGTCCTTCACACATGATTTTTATGACTGATATCATGAAGGTGTGAGTGTTGTTGCAGCATTCAGAAACTTTGCCCATTATTCGCATCTTCTATCATCTCATCATCTCATTTCAGGAAAGAAAACTGAAAAATGCTCACCATTTTCAGAGTGTAATAAATAGTGGAGTGAAAGATGACATTCTCAGATGTCATTTCTACCAGTAATAGCTTCATAGCTCTGGCATCTTAGCTCTTTATTGTAAGGTAATTGAGGTATTATTACATGGTGAAATTGGGTCAGTTTTACCCTTGGAGGAAGTAGGCAACAAGACAGCAGACATGTCTTTTAGAGAGATTACAGAGATTGCCATAAAAAGCACACATCAGGCTTTGTGGGGTTGATCGATACTCAACATCAAAAGTGGTTACTGTAGGTCCTGACCTCTAAGATTATGTCACAAACCAGTGGCTTTTTTGTGACCTTTTGTAATGCTATCATTTTGTTATATACAGTCATTTCCATTTAAAGTTTTATCTTAGACCGAAGTCACATTTTTGCCCCCCCCCCCCCAAAAAAAATAAAAAATGTCTTTTTTTAGACACTGGCAAGATTAGTCCAGAGCTTAAAGCAGTTCAAAATGCGTATGAATGTAACTGCTGTTTTATGTTTGTGCTTCACCGTACAGAGTGGTGGTGTTTGGAGTTTGACAACGGAAAATTGTTCTCTGGTGCTTTTTGGCAAAACCAAAAAAAACTACTTACAAAGATCGAACACAAATATGGGAGATGAGAGCTCCGACAAAAACAAACAACAGAGGAAGAAAACCAGCCACAAACCAACCACGCAATGGGCTGTCACATTCAGGCTTCTCCACTAAACTAATGTTACAAAACTAAACTAATAAAACCAAGACCAGAAATGGGACTGCCATTAACTCTCAAATCAACTAATAAATAATAAGCAAAACAGCAAAAAGTGACTGAGAAATAATGTGCTGATCTCTTTCCTTGGCTATGATATGACCTGTTGGCAATGACTTTAACTATACAGTCAGGGCCATAATTTATTGGACAAAGACACAGTTTTGTACTTTTGCCTCTGTACACCACCACATTGAATTTTAAATCAAACAATCACGATTTATTGATTGTTTGATTTAAAATTTCTGCTTTAGTTCAGCTGTGCCTTTATTCAGTTTTAGTTTTACAAACATGTTGCATTACCTCTTTAGGAATTACAGCCATTTTTAAAGAGAGCCCCCCATTTTCAGAGGCTCAAAAGTAATTGGACAATTGACTGACAAGACGTGTGATGGCCAGGTGAGGCTGTTCCCTTGTTACTTGACGACAAATGAAGCAAACATAATATCTGAAGTTGATTCAAAGTGTAAATTTGTCTTTTATAGGTTTTTACTGTAATTTTAATTATGAGGCCCAAAGAGATGACAGTGCAAGTGAAGGAGGCCACTGAAAATACAAAAATATCCTATCAGTGTCATGGCCACTCAGGCAGGTTGGACTCATACGCTGGACTCAGGCGAAAAGTTCAACAGGTTTATTTACACGAATAAACAAGTAGTCTACAGAAGCACACAATAACTTGAATAATGCAATCCAAGGTTCAGACAGGCAGGGGATTCTTCTGGTCCTTTTCCATGATCTCTTTCTCTCTCTCGACAAGCCAAGTCTCTGATTCTCCACCAGCCAGGTCTTCTGTGCAAAGGAAACAATGGGGTAAGTACTCCAAACAGGGAAGAAGCGCAGACCGCAAAAATCAGAGGGAGCCAGCTTCACTAACTATAGTCAGTGTAACGATCCAGCGAAGACTCAGAGCAAACTGCCATCTTAAATAGTGGCAGGAGCACAGATGATTGAACACAGGTGATCTCGTTATCCCCATTGAACGCTTGCATTGGCCAGCTTCCTACATGAATCACCACCTTATCGTGGTGGAGGGGTTTGTGTGTTCCAGTGATCCCAGGAGCTATGTTGTCAGGGGCAAATAGATAGATAGATAGATAGATTAAACCCAGATTATTTTGTACCAAAATGATGGGAAGAAAATAAAAATATGGAAAAGGAGAAAAACAGCTCATGATTGGATGCATATACCACATTATCTGTCAAACATGGTGGAAGCAGTGTTATGGCGTGGGCTTGTATGGCTGCCAGTTGAGCCTGGCCACTAGTGTTTATTGATGATGTGACTGCTGACAGAAGTAGCAGGATGAATTCTGAAGTGTAGAGGGTACAGATTGCTGCTCAGAGTCAGCCAAATGCTGTGAAACTAATAAGATGGCGCTTCACGGTGTAAATGGATAATGACCCAAAGCATATTCCAAAAGCAACCCAAGAGTTTCTCAGTGCAAAGAAATGGGATATTCTTCAATGACCAAGTCAGTCACTTCATCTATTAAACACAAAACTGAATGCAGAAAGAACCACAAATAAGTAGCAAGTGAAAGTAGCTGCAGTAAAGACCAGGCACAGCTTCTCAAGGGAAGAAACACAGCATTTGGGGATGTCCATGAATTCTAGACTTCATTGACTATAAAGGATTTTCATTCAAGTATCAAAAACAATCATTATATTTAAAATTTTGTTAGTTTGTCCAATTACCTTTGAGCCTCTGAAAATGGGGGAGTATTTTTGAGAATGTCTAAGTCCTAAACAGTTAATGTAAAATTTTTGTAAAAGGCCCTTGAATTAAAGATGAAAGTCTGCACTTAAATCACATATTGCTTGTTTGATTTAAAATCCACTGTGGTGGTGTACAGAGGCAAAACTACAAAAACTGTCTTTATCCAACAAATTTTGAACCTAACTGTACACTCAGCATTATAAAGTAATCAAAGCAGCTGTGCATTTTTGCATGAAAACTTGTTGAACTTATGTTAATCTAAAGGTTGATTTCAAAATGTATTTTTCTCCAAAATGATGTAAAAACTCTGATGTGACACTAAATTTAATGTACTTAGCTTAGCTCCAACTAGCTCTATCCCAGCAGGCCCCGTGCAGCCGGGGAATCAGGCCGGCTGGGTGACGGTGAGGATGAAGCGTAGTCCGAAACAAAAGCCCCCGGTACACCACCAACCCATTCACGTTTCAAATCGATTTTCCCCACTCAGCGACACACCCGCTGAGGAAAAAACTCTGGTTATTGGCGACTCTATTCTCAGAAACGTGAAGCTAGAGACTCCAGCGACCATAGTCGATTGGATTCCAGGGGCCAGAGCAGGCAACATTGAAGGAAATTTAAAACTGCTGGGTAAGGATAAACGTAGATTTGTAAGATTGTAATTCACGTCAGCAGTAATGACACCCGGTTTCGCCAATCGGAGGTCACTAAAATTAATATTGAGTCGGTGTGTAATTTTGCCAAAACAATGTCGGACTCTGTAGTTTTCTCTGGTCCCCTCCCTAATCGGACCAGGAGTGACATG
>VUQI01060909.1:0-11727 GCA_015106735.1 Paratilapia polleni
CATTTATTACAAGTATCATTATCAGTAAAGGAGGCCGAGGAATAGCTAAACATTAGACACACAGAGCAGGAAAGAGGTGAGACAGGAGAAGCCATGCTGATAGTGATTCGGCTACGAGCTAAGCTAAAAGCTACGCTAAGCTAGCGAATCCCTAAAGACACAATGAGTGAATGATATGAATATAAATTTGCAGGTGATTCACCAGAAGTGTGCTTTTAATAAAGCACGTGTAGGATATACTATGAAAATAAGTCACTATGTGAAAGTTCGTAGTTAGTTAATCAAGCTACACAAGTTAGGCTACACAACAAGCACCACTGTGCGATGCAACAGGAACAGGAAGTGATACAATACCCAGTCCACACCAAGTGAGAGCCACGGAAGAGTGAGAAGCCACTTAATGACTAAAACATACGTCGTGCAGAGGGACGTTTCCTGGTAGCAGCATCACACTGAGGATGAGGCGCGGCCTGTTTCTCAGGAACAGCAGGACTTAGCCACGAATGGGCTTCGTCATGAAATTGAAAAAGCGCTTGACGAGATCCCAAACGATGCCAAAGGCAGAGAGGTGGGGGATATCCACAACCACGTGAGTTTCAGTGATCTCCAGAGGCTGTATGATGCTCATGCCATCATTCCTGATGTGGACAACAGAGATGCTGTCAGAGACCAGTGCTGTGAAAACACACAATTTGATTCACTGCAACAGCCCCCAGCAAATTTTCCTACAGAGTAAATTAAAAAAAAAGTTTTCTGTAGGTTTGATTGTCAATCAGGCGGTTCGGTGGTGTTCTTACCAGGCTCAGGTTCACAGTGTGGGAGGTGCAGCTGACGAATAGAGTCCTGAGGACACTCGATGCCAAATAGCGGGCCTCCAGCCACCTTCTGTGCTGGCTCGAGAACCACAGGATCCCAGATCAGAGTCTTGTACGTGACCTCGACCTCATGAGTCACATCAAAGACCAGATCAGTCAAAGAACACTGGAACAACCCTGGACCAGGGAACGTGAACCTGAGCAACACAGAATGGTTCAATATGGGGCTTATTTTTTGAGTTTTTCATTCAATTTAATCTTATTTATAATATAGTGTCAAGCAGTTGTTCCACAGCACTTTATATTCCAAGATAAAAGCCCTACAATATTATTGAGACGACCCAAATGATCAGATGATCCCCCACGAGCAGCATTTGGTGATGACGAGGAGGAAGAACTCCTTTTAAACAGGAAGTTACCTCTGACAGAACCGGCTCAGGGAGGTGCAGCTCTCTGCTGTGACCGGTTGGCTTCCGAGATCAGATGAGGTTAAGGGTGCTTCCTATTGGTTATTATTAATCTGGGAATAAGAGGCAATCTTCAGGAACCCTGTGGGTTTCCTGCAAGGTTCCTGAAAATTGTCAGTTATGCACCTAGAAGCTGTCAGCCACCATTAAACAACAAAGATAAAAGAATGGAGCATTAAGTACCACGTGTCTGATCAGTAAAGCATGTGTGATGTGGTTAGATTACACCTGATCAACATGTCTGGCTTCTCCAACCAGACTGCTGAGCAAATGCCATGGCAGTTCACTTTATGGATACAACAAAAGCAGGCAAACCTACGTCTTTACTATGATGAGTAGATACACCTGCCACCACATGGATGAAACTAATAAACCTCTACTGTGCACAAACGACAATTCAACAATACGACTGACCCGTGTTTCCTGTTTCAGCTGTAAACTGGCTCTTTGAGGGCAGAGTCTGTCATACACTGAATCCTAACGCACTCCAAGACCAGGACAATCCAACAATCACACTCAACCAATCATACATTTTGGTCCGCTTTATTAAAATGTTGTTCCCATGCTTTTCTTTGCATATATAAAGCACTCTGAATGCCGCTGTGTTTGAAGATGATATAAAATTACAGAATGGTAACCATCATACCTTGCATGTCTTACCTGTATGAAATGCCTATTCTCTCTGTTCTCATCTCAGGTGTGAAGCTTGACCGAGCCTAAAAATCCAAAGTGGTGAAATAAAATATTTTTTTCCAGTCACACAAACTTGTAATGTGGAGCTATAAGACAACCAGAAATGCATACCTCGATTTTCATTTTCACCACACTGGGGAGGGTCAAAGAGGATCCTAAGCGAACAGTGAATGCTGGGTAGAGAGGCTCAGTGAAAGTGGTGTGGAAGGTATGAATGAGAGTTTTTGTGTCACCAGATAGCCAATAGAAGGACAGAGTGCCGGCTGGCCAGTCCAGAAACAGTCCCAGTCTCATTGGTCTTGTCAGGAATGCTTGGACATCCGTATGTGGGACTGGTATAAAAGTTTCCGTAAGCCTGTGTCGGAAGGAATAACCATCTGATGAGATGACACTGAAACACCAGCTATTGTCGGACCGGTCAATTTCCGTGTCCCAGTGTCCCTTCCTCAGTAGGCTCTTATATGCAACACCAACATTCACAAATGCTTCCCACTCCACCTCCCAGTAGCAGCGCCCAGTCAGACCCTCTCTACACAGGACCTGACTCGTTTGGTCAAATCTCTCTGGATGATCAGGATAGGGCTGCTTCTCCTGAGTGTAGCTCACTTTCTTGTTGCACTCAGACAGAAGGAGGTGTTTATTCACAGTGTTGGGGTCAAATATAAGATCACAGGCATCTATGAAAGAAAGGGTTCAAGTTAAGTTTCAGTTTAGTCCATTTTACAGAGTAGAAACTCAGTGACACTTACACTTGATCAGAAGCTGTGGGTTGATCCAGAACTCTTCATTGTGGTCCACACTGAGGTAGAAGAGCACAGAAGTCTGAAAGTACTCTCAGCTTTGCAGCAATAAAAAGGGCCATTAGATAATAATGAATAAGCATGAACCTGTGAATATCATCTGAGATATACAGTGCACTATATAGACACAAAATGTTTGCCTTAAGTTAATAAAACTGGTTCACAGACAGACAGAAAAGCATTCAGTTCTTCTTCAGAGACGTGTGTCTTTGTGGATTCAAAGCTTTGAAGAACTACAGAAGACCAAAGGAGAGCTGTCATGGACTTCACCCGACAGTCACATGACATTAAGAGCACTGAGTATTTATGGGAGAATGTAAACACTGAGAAAGCCAAACATTGCTGACATGAAAAGAAGATCTTTGGAACTTTGTCAGATCGTGGATTTCCAGCTTGAAACACACCTGTGGAGTATATTTCCCAAACAAAGTTCTCAAATCTCACTTTGGCCTGTTGATGGGGACAAAGAAACTTTTTTCTCCACTTGTTTTCTTATCCAGAGCCCAAGTTCACCAAGTTTGACTTCACAGTTGTGGAGGTGACCAAAGTCAGGTCACGTTAGATTCTGGTACGAATTTTAAAAAAATGTATTTGCTAAAATCTGCCACAAGAAAGAGCTCAGGGTTAGTATTAATTCTCAAAACCAAAGAAGGATGAGTCAAATACCCTGCTGATGCTGACCCTAGTTTTGTGCTGACATTGGTCACATTCCCATTTGCTGGCTAACTTTGGTTTGCTTTCTCACTAAAGTTATCTCTAGGAAAGTACTATCTGAAGCCACACGAGTTTTTTTAATCCTTACGTAGAGCTTGTGTTAGAATCAGTCAGTGTTATTAACCTTCATTTCTGGGCTAACCTTAGCTAGTGTTACTCAGTACTTATGCTCTTGAGTGACTGAACAGAGCCGTCGAGGCAAGCTACTGGGAAAAGAGCAACACCATATCCTTTGGATTTTTAGGGAAATTTTTATTTGAGTCCTTTACGTAGAAATCAGTCCACAGACTGTTTAAGGCAACTGAGAGAGTTAGGCAAGATCTCATTTTTTAGTTACACTGCAATGAATTGGTTCAGCAATTCTATCTCTTATCTGTCTCTTAGATAGTTAAGATGACTTCCCCCATATTAGTAAATAAAAGCTTCATTTAGTGTGGAAGCTATATAGTATACCAACTTGAGTTTTTCCAGTCTACACTTTGGGTCTTCCAGTCGCTCAGAGAGCAGTTTCACTCCCGACACTCCAGGATGATTGTAGCTGAGGTCCAGCTCTCTCAGATGGGAGGGTTTGGACTTCAGAGCTGAGGCCAGAGAGACACAGCCTTCCTGTGTGATCCCACAACATGATAGCCTAGAGAGAATATGGCTCTTATTAAAGCAGAAGTCCATTGCTACTTTTAACTGTTACTGTAATTCAATTCAATTTTATTTATATAGCGCCAAATCACAACAACAGTCACCTCAAGGCGCTTTATATTTTAGGGTAAAGACCCTACAATATGGTAAAGACCTCACATGTTGCATAATATCTGAACTACATGAGGCTAGAGCTGCTTTCAGTACCTTAGTGTTTCCAGTCTACATTTTGAACTCCCAAGTCCAACAGAGAGCAGCTGCACACCTACATCCTTCAGGTCGTTGTGACTGAGGTCAAGCTCTCTCAGCTGGGAGTCAGAGCTGAGAACTGAGGCAAATACTTGACAGCATTTATTTTTCAGGTAACAACCAGGCATGCTGCAGTCAAAAAAAGAAAAAAAAAAGTCTGAACATCGTGACGTCAAGAGAGCTTATGAAAAATGATCCTACCACTAACTGCATTTACCTGAACTTCTCCAGTTTACAGATTGTACCAATCAAGGCAGAAGGAATCATAGTCAGCGGGGTTAACTCATCATTGAACTCTCCATCGTTTTCATTTGTCTTCAGCTCTTTTGTGCAGTATCCACTATAAGCCTTTGGATAACTGTATATGCAGTTAGTCAGGTCCAGCACCTTCAGGGGTGATAATTCTGACTGAAGGACAGAGACCAGTGTGTGACAATTCCTGAAGTCCAGAGAAAACCCAGATAACCTGTGCAAAACACATGTCCCTTATAAATAATATAAAGTGAACCTATGTCAAACGATTAGATGTGCTAAAGTCATTTCCTGTAACTCAGTGGCTAGATAAACTGTACCTAGCATAGTTCAACATAGCTTTCATAGATTTAAAAGATTTTAACTAAAGAAGCATTAAGCTGCAGGAACAGTTCTTTAAACTGACCTCAGTGTCTCCAGTTTACAGTCAGGACTTCCCAGTGCAGCAAAGAGATCATCAGGAAAACCATCACTGACATTAGAGAAATACACCAGGCACAACTCTCTTAATCTAGAGCCTGCTGACTGAAGAATGGAGAGTAGCACGTCTAAGCAATCATTACTTAAATGCTGATTCTTGAGTCTGCAGAATCAGAAGAAAAGCAAAAAGAGGAAACAATAATGATATTTATGTACCTGAAGTTATTGTTCTATGTACAAAAAAATTGTCCCAGATAATCGTAAAGAGTATTTCAAGGTCACACCACCACTAATGTCGTTTTAGGTGTAACACACCTACTGTACTGATTAAATACAACTGACCCAACTTAAATCTGAAAAGGATCCATTAGGAACTGGATAATTTCTGTTTACTGAAGCTCATTTTGGTATCACAACTTTGCCTGAAAATACTTTGATCTGAAAATCTCACATTATTTTTAAATTGCCAAGAGCTGCTTTATAACACAATGCATGACAGTGTAATATTTATATACAATATTAAAGGACTACAAATCACATTAAAGAAGCATGCATGGGTGAAATCATTGTACTTTACATGCTGTCAGTCAAAAATTTAAGAGTCTACCAAAAAATGCAAGAGTTAAATTCAACATCATATCCTTGTGCTGTAATGCACTTCTTTCAGTCCCATTCTGACTACTTGCAGGTGCACATTTGCCATGCAGGCTTCACTGTATCAAAACAGCAAACTTTTAACCATAATTTCATTTTGGGGAAGAGGACCAAGTCACAGCAGAAAAATCTGGCAAGCAGGGTGGCTGGTGAGTGAAGAATTTGATTATTTGCCCAAGAAACCCTCTGAGCACAATGGCAGTCTGGGTCATTTGTATTCAACTGTCTTACTACCAGTGGCCAGAAAGGGACATCCAGGAAGCAATCCCAACATAGCAAGCCAGCTAACAGCAGTGCATTGCTGCACAATGGGCTGACCTTGAAGGGGATAGCAGCCCAAAACGGAGAAAGGTAACATTTTACACCATCTAATTTTTGCAGAACTATGAACTAACCAAGCATTTTTAATTAGTATACTCATAAATGGTTATTACTGTTCTTATTCCTATATGTGTGCAGCTCACATCTTAGTCTCCACTCAATAAAATGTGCAGAGCCAAAAAGGAGAAGGAAAATTAAGAAATAAAGTGACATTTTTTGGCAAGTTCTGAAATCTGTAAGAGACTAACTTGTCACAAAACCAGTTACTACATTTGACACAGACACTATCAGCAGCTAACCATAGCTATCGTTATCTCTTAGTTTTGGCTGTTTGATGGAAATAAATTCAAACAGCTAAAACATATTTACATTCTATTTAGATTAAAAGGACCTTTTAACTTCCTCAGCTGGAACCTTTGTACTACTTACACAGCCTTCTTGCAGTTCTTCATCTGCTGGACAAGTTTCTCAGTTCCTATAAATGGTGTACTGGATTTTGTCAGATCAAGTTCCTCAACCACTTCCCCAGATATCTGCAGCACGGTGGACAGTATTACACAGTCAATGGGTGAGAGTCTCACTCCTGAATCTAGATACATTCTGACGTCATCCTGAAATCTCTCTTTCTTTAACTCAAACTTGCAGAGGAAAAGATTCATGCACCTCTCTTGTGGGATGTTGTCTGCACGGAAATTCTTTAGGTATGCCTTCATCTCTTCAGTGGTGTCTGAGATGCTGTTTGCCTGTGGCAGTAAACTCTGCAGCATTGTTTGATTGGACTCCAGGGAAAATCCAAGGAAGAAACAGAGAAACAGATCTAACTGACCTTTCTCACTTTGCAAGGCTTTATCAACAACCTTTTTCTGCAAGTCAAGAAAGCTCATATCTGTAGGATCATCACCCAGGAAAGACTTCAAAGTGTTGATGTTCTTTGTCATGCAGCAGTGATACATGTAAAGAGAGGCAAGAAACTCTTGAAAGCTTAAATGCACAAAGCTGAACATCTTTTTCTTGTACAGGCCACGTTCTTGCTTAAGGATTTCTGAGCAAAATCCACAAAACACTGACGCTTCATCAACGTCGATGCCACTTTCTCTGAGGTCCTCTTCATAGAATATGATGTTTCCTTTCTGCAGCTGTTGAAATGCCAACTTGGACAGGTTTAAAAGCATGGCAGAATTCTGTGATTCAGACTTCTTTGAGCTTTTCTCTGCATATTTCTGCATTGTTCTTTGTGTCTGAATCAGTAAATAATAAATGTACAACTCTGTCATTGTTGTGATCCTGCGACTCCTTTCATCACTCCATCCTTTCCTAAACACCTCAGCGAGTATCCAGCAAAAGATTGGGATATGGCCCATAAAATAGAAGCTTATCATTCCTCTAAGACGAGATAGGACTTCTTTGGCCTGGCTAGCAGTGCTGAATCTCTTACTAAAGTATAATTCTTTATCTTGCTCAGTGAAGCCTTGGACTTCTGTCATCTGGTCAATGTATTTAGAAGGAATCTGACTGGCTGCTGCAGGTCTGGATGTTACCCAGAGCAGAGCGCCAGGCAGCAGGTTGCCATTGATGAGGTTGGTCAGCAGCACATCGACTGTCGATCTCTGATCTATTTCACTCATTCTTACACCTCCATCAAAGTCCAGTGGAAATCTACTTTCATCCAAACCATCGAAGATGAACAGCACTTGCTTATTAACAAGCTGCTGCATACCTTCCAGGGATTTCAGTTCAGGGTAGAAATGAAGAAGAAGTTGCAGCAGATTGTACTCACCCTCTCTGAGCATGTTTAGCTCTCTAAAGGGGAGCACAAAGATGAAATCAATGTGCTGGTTGGATTTTCCTTCTGCCCAGTTTAGGGCAAAGTTTTGGACAACAAATGTCTTTCCAATGCCAGCGATCCCTTTCGTCATCACCCTTTGGACTGGATTGTCTTTTGCTGGTTGTTGTTGGACATTGCTTCTTCCTGGTTTAAAAATATTCAGGCCGTCAATCTGTTGATAGTTAACCTCTGAAAATGTTGACTGCTGATCTGGGACTTTAAAATGATCTAGAATCTCATGTGATATGGAACCAAATTCCTGAGCCTGTTGAGTGATGAAGAGTCTTGTGTAGACATTGTGATGTCGAGACCGACTATCCGATGTACCCTCATGTATCCATGTAAACCTTTCCCGAAGATGAGCTTTAAGTCTTTGTTTAATACTCTCGATCACTTTATTCCCTTCCATCTCTGCAGCTCTATCTTCTCCACACTGGAAATAGCTGTCTTTCTTTCTGTCCTTATCACTTCTCGCTTTGTCAGTGGGATCCTTCTGAAGTGAACATAAAAACCTGAAAGCAGGGAAAAAATAAAATGGACTTTTTCGTGCAGCATCACAGTGCAGTCATATCAGAAGCCTTTACTTTTTGTTGTATTTCTCTAAATTCATTTTCCTTTCATAATTCTGAACTCAAGACCACACAATGACAAAGTGAAAGCAGGATTTCAGTCACTGCTGTAAATACATTAAAAGGAATATTTGCATATATTAGTATTCATACCGTTTGTTATGACACTTGACATTTAGCTCAGGTGCCTAACACATTTTCTCTGAAACATCCTAAAGATGTTTCTACAAAACGCATTAGTCCACCTGTGGTAAAAATCAACTGACGGGACATGATTTAAAAAGCCATACGCCAGTCTATATAACATCTCACAGCTGATGATGCACACCAGAGCAAAGAACCAAAGCTGATCAAAAGCTGAAAGGAGCAAAGCACAAAGACATCCTAGTGAAAACTTTTTCCACAGGTCTCAGAACCTCAGACTGGGCTGAAGGTTCACTTTTCAACAGGACAATGGCCCTGATGATGCTTTAACACCAAATGTGAAGTGAAGCTTTCGCAGTGCACTATTAAGTCCATGTTGCAAATAGAGGTGAATCCACAGATAATCAGAAATGGAGGACGAGTTTATTGATGCTGTTTGAGGGCAGCTGGAGCTATACGGTTCAAGTTTTTTGGTTAGACAGGAAAAAAAAAGCAGAGGACCTGGATAAAAGTGAGCGAAATCATAAGACTTCTTCGTAAGTTCTGAAAATATGTTACTGTAGCTTGATTCTAACCACTGGTTGTACTCCTCCTCGTCCCATTGAATATTAGCGGTGAATACTTGTGGGTTTCCTATATGACTGTATACATGTCAGTAACATGAGGTAAAACTTTGCTTTGCATTTAGTGTGAACACACCCTAAGAACATAACTAAATGGTGGAGTGACGTGGGGGAACTCCTTGAGTGGCAGAGCCAAGGTACTGACTCGAACCCAGTCCAACAGCCAAACCTGAAATTGTTGTTATGAGCTACTAAGTGTAGATCCTATGTGCAGACTTGTGCAACAAAGACAACATATGCCAAAACGCATTTCACAATAAGCATGACAGTGAACACTGATAGATAATACACAGCCAGCCTGTGAGATGCTTCTCTGTCACTGCCACAGTGCAGCAGGATTATAATTACAGCAGGACAGAGAGGAAGTTTTGTAACTTCAAAGATGCCAGTTAAAAAAGAACAACATAATTAGGAGACGTTGGTAAGTTTTATTGCAAAGCGTAGGTTTTTAAACACCATTAAAATCACAGAGATGTCTCTTTTTTATATGACAACTTGTGTAGTGGATGATGACATATTCAAATATGGAAAGTAACTCCAGGAGCATACTTAATTTTCAGAAACACTGAGGAAAGAATGACAGATTGTATCTAAACCTGATACCTGCAGGACCACAAGCAGGAAAGTTGCTCTTGTAATAAAAGAATTTTTAAAACAAAGTGTTATCCTTTAAAAATTCCTCTCAGTCTGAAAAGACATTCCCACCAAATTCAGTAACAGCTCCACATCTGAGAGGCCCAAACAAACAACTTTAAGCTTCATTTTTAACATAAAACAAGGCTTTGTCTCCATCACCAGGCCAGAGAAAATGGAAAACCTTTGACTTCTGCAGAGCTGTAAATTAGAGAGCAAACAGACACTAGGCTGAGCCATTTTTATCACAACCACACAAACGGCGAGTTATACAGCATGCACACTCAGACTGTGTGTTGCTGCTTTTAGACACAATTCAACTTTAAAGCTATTTTAAAGCAGCTGTTTTCACGGAGAAATATCGCGAGCTTACCTTTACTCAGACTCTCACCAACCTCTGCCTCAGCTGTTCGTCCTCTCTCTGTTTTTCACTGTGAACTCTCAGTGAGGAAGACACTTCACTGGATGTGTCAGCACGCCGAGCTCAGCCAGTCTAGTCTAATTCCTTGTTTTTGTACCTCTGTATTTGAGCTTGTGAAAAATAAAGTTGAAAAGAAAAAAGTTGTAGAAACAGGAAGTGGTGTTACAGTTACAGCCACCATAATAACCGTGAGCTGGATTAGTCTGAGTAATTGTGATGTTAAAATATGGAGTTCAAAGTACAATATTTGTATCCAATATATAGTGAAGCAGAAACAGAAAGCAGCACAACAAATATTTAAATAAAGCTCGAGTACATTAAAACTGGCCTTTTACATGACTCTAGTGGTGTGGGCGTGGGGTGGCGCTGCTGTGGCTGTAGTTGACTCAAAAGAGTGAAGGACACACTAAACATGTATTTACTCAATAGAAACTAAAAAATAAATAGTAATAATTCTAGAAACAAAATGCTGTCAGGCTCACAGATAGATAAGTTACAGTTGTGAACTCTGAGGTGGATCATAACAGACAGTTTATACAGAAGCTGTGTGGATTACAGTGTCAGTGTCACAAACACTGTTGTCATGCCTGTCTGCATACACCTGATCCAAAACAGCTGAAACACTTCCTGTTTTCATACACAGCCAGCTCCTTGTTCTCTCTGTGGACTATTGAGCTCACAGTCTGACATTATTGTAATGTAGGTCTATTTACAAGAAGCAATACTAATACTAATCATTCAGTCTAATGCAGTGTTTCTATATGCACAATGCAAAATTATATATACATACTTAGCACAAGAAATAAGGAAATTTGTGTTTGGTTGATTCTTTGTTGTAACAATGCTTCTTGGCAATAAATCTCATACTGTTGGAAAGCCTGTTTATTACCCTTTAAATGGTGCCACATTTGTAAGAAAAATACATTTGTGGGTTGCGCCCATGAAAAACTTGCCAAATCTTCTCCAGGTGCTGACAATCAGGAGCCTAATTGATGCACCTGTGAGCATGGACCCTGCTACAGCGGTCAGTTGGTGTCTGCTCTGGATAGGGTCTGTGACATAGTGTAACTTCAAGCCACGTTTCAGCATTATTTTGAGTACCATCTCCAAATTGAAGGCCAAGTTCCATATAATGGGGGATCTCGGAGACAGGCGGCAAAGTGGGTGTCCCAAGAAGACGACACCACAAGAAGACCGTTTCCTCACCCTGTCAGCACTTAGGAACCGTAGGCAGTCTTCAGCAGTCAAGGTAAATGGTAAATGGACTGGTACGCTTTTCTACTCGGTTTGAGTACTCAAAGCGCTTTATACTACATGCCACATTCACCCAGTCACATGCGCATTCACCCACTTAAGCGCATAGCTAACAGCCACACACACACTCACACTCCGATGAATGCATCGGGAGCAACGTGGGGTTCAGTATCTTGCCCAAGGATACTTCAGCATGCAGACTAGGGGAGCCAGGGATCAAACCACTGACCTTCCGAT
>VUQI01060910.1:0-36652 GCA_015106735.1 Paratilapia polleni
GGTCCTCTGTCAGGTCATTACTGGATTTTTTCTTATTTCTTAAGGACATGACTTTCAGATACTGTTCATCTGCTGTAAATAGTTTTTAGGCCTGCCACTCTTTTGTCCTCCAATGGTCCAGTTTCCTCAGTTTTTTTAAGGACACACTGCACACCATACCGAGATATGCCAATTATTCAGATAATAGTGCTTTGGGTATAATCTTGTTGGTGCAAAAATACTATTTTCTGCCTGACAAACTGTGTTATCTTTGGCATTTTTCATAGATTCAACTAAAGACATGGAAACAAATTATGTGTTTTTTGTGACAGGCTGCTAGTAACAAAGTGCCTAAAGATACAATTTAAAATTGTTTTGTTTTTTTTGCTAAGTTGTCTGTTATGTGCAGACAACAATGGTTCATCCCTTAAGTTAGGTGCCTTTTTTTTTTTTTGCTTGAATGATTCATAGGTCAGTGTTAAGTGGCTCAACAACTAAAAAAATAAAAGAAGAAAAAATTCCTCTGAAAATAGTCAGGTACAAGGACTGGACTGAAAATGAGTGAAAAAGCAGCCAATGTCCAAAGTAAAACTTTGAAAGACCTTCAGAAAACCTGAAGTACCATTGCTCAAGACCCCTTTAAAAAAATTATGAGAGTTTGGCTCCTTGTAAGCAAAATATAAAGAAATGATGGGTGGTTTAAGACTTTTGCACAGTACTGTAATTAGCTGAATTGAGTACGTAATAATACGTGTTTTTTAGTAAAATGTCTCAGTAGTTTCCAAGGAATTTGGTACACTCATTACCCACATGGTGTCATAATTGTCATAACTTTTTATTTTTCTATCTAGGCCCAGTCAAATTTATATCACCATATTTTTGTTTATGTCCATTAATTCCAAATTTACCATCAGACTTAACTAACTTTTAAGGTTAGTGCTAATTAGAAAATGTTAGCATGCTAACAAACCAAGGTAGGGAACATGGTAAACATAATATGTTTAAAAAAAAAAATCAATATGTTAGCATTGTCATTATAGGCATGTTAGCATACAAATGTTAGCACTATCTCAGCATTTGTCTCGGAGCTACTCAGGAGTAGCCAAAATACAAACTAATCAATTTATAGCCTATATAAGAAGAATAATGTTTTTATTTAATAAATGCCTGTTGTTGTAAGTGTACCATAAGACATTATTGTTAAAGGTAGCCTTCACACAGAGGAAGAGAGTGGGTTTTGTTGCGATAGAATCTGTCTCAGCTTCCGACAACATGGTGGAGATCCTGTGAGGTCCAGCTCACGTCAGATCCTCCTGCCAGTTTAAACCGCATTTACTGATTAGTTCCTATCAGTTCTCTGTGTGATAGGGATGTGCACAGTGAAAGGCCAGAGTATCTCTTTGAGTATCTGAGCTATGTAAACTCACCACTGTTGGTCATGGTGCAACAACTCCTTCCCCCACAGATCTGCTCAAGGAGACAATGAGACAATGGTAAAGGTAAAGAACAACATGGCTCTATTTTGCAGGATGAGTCACAGATAGTGTCATCACCACGATGAGACGAAGAGGAAAGTGCCAGGGTGCCATGTCTTTATCATGACTGCTCATCTCTCACCTAGCTACACGAAGATGCATGAAAGGTTGGTGATTATTTAGTGCAATCAAAAATATGGGCAAAGATTGCTTCATTATCTATCTATCTCAATATCTGATGGCAAGTTCTAAGAAATGTATGCTCTTGTTGCAACTCGATAAAAGTTATTAACCATGATTTTGTGTCAGATAAGGTGAGCATAGACTACAGATATGTGAATGATTCCAAGCAATTTACTCTGGCCCAGAGCACATTGTTATATCACAAAACTCAAATGACTTTCACCACAGTTAAAACTCTAGTTATGTGTTTGTGTTTAAGCTAAGCTACGTTTCTGGGGTTGGGCTTGTTGACTGTGTAGTTACCAACGTGCCACACACTCTTTGCCCTGTGGCACTGAGTGGTTACATCACTTACTTATATAGGCCTGGCTCTAGCAGAGAGATGTTATGGCATTTTTTAAAAGTGAGTTTATGTGCATGGAAGCGATATCCATGAATACAATCAAGAGCATGCAATAGGGGCTTTGCATATGGGAATATGGGCTTGTGTTGCCTGCAGTTGAATAGAGTCTTTAAGGTAGGTTTCAGTAGGTAAAATGAAGAGTTAAATTGAAATTCTATTGAAAAACTATTAATGATATGCAAAGAAAAATATCAGGATTGGAAGCAGTGCGGAGCGCCACACACAACTAAGTCACATATAAAAAGCCAATAAAAACTTCATGCAAAATGAGGCATGAATGCTTTCTTGTGCCACCAAATATTAGATTATGCAAGTAATCCTTTCAGTCAGTGATGGCTTGGAATTTGAGGAGGCACTGAAGGCCAAGTCGTGTCAAGCCATCAACTCCTTTCGCCAGCTCGTCCCCGCTGTTTGTGATTGATGACTATGGCTTGTACATGACCTAGCACAGTGAGGAGCCTCTCGAGCACTGACCAGCACTGAACACTACTGGGTTTTTACTCATTTTACATCATGGTAAAAACAGCCATAATGCTGCCCAATGCTTCTTAAATGTTGATATTTTCTTTAACAGTAAACAAGTGCACACCTTGATATCGTGGGCTTAGACCCTGTCTGTAAGGACTCATAAACCTTATATTTTGAATTGGATGAACTGAGTGCAGAGTCTGAACTAGAGCATGGAAAAACATACTTTTGGTTGATGCCTCGATCATGGTTTCGATTTCAGCTGGGGTTTTTTTTGCCAGATATTCATCAGAGTTGCAACATAACCTACATTGTGATATTTTCATAGAGAAAAGCCTTCATTCTGCTGGACTCAAACCCAGCATGGCAACAACTCCATGTTCAGGTGCCAACTGTGAATGTCACACCTGATTTTATTGACAGCTACAATGATTGCATTTCATATATACTGTAATTACCACAGTCAAAATATTGTCTCACGGCATGAGAAATGCTAAGGAGCAAGAATCTAAACAAAATACACACAAAACTGAGGGTTTTTTTCCAGGGAAAAACCCTGTTTGCTTACATTGCAAGTGTTGGCTTTTCAGTGAATTTCAGTGAAACCTGTGTCACGCATATTTTAGTCTGGAATTGTTCATGTGGAATCATTTTAAAATGACAAATTACTGGTAGAGGGACAGAGATGGAGACAGTGAGATAACAGAGTGGTGGTACGAGAGTGTGGGAAGGGAAGACAAAGTGAGAGAGAGAGTAGGTAGTGCCTTTGGTTCTTTGGGGTGCATATGGCCCTTTTGTGCAGAGGGGGAAGTCTGAGCTCTGAATTATCGACATTGTTTAAAATCCTCATCCCTCTTGTGTCTTGGCAGACGAGGCACTGGCCGGGGTGTCCATGTGGGTGACTGTAAATGAAACATTCCGTGCTGGGTTCAGGACAGGGTTCCTCTTGACTCGTCGTCCGTCATTGCATAAAGCTTGCTCTTGGCTGTGAAGAAGCCAATTCTTTTGTTAGCCGTGAGGTGAGCAGTAAATTGTCAGGACACTCACTCTTGAAAGCTCCATCACCTCCCTTTATGCCTGTCTCCCTAATCCACCTCTTGTGAACATCTGCACTGATGGCCCGCAGAGCACAACCTCATGCCAGAACTATTGTGCACCACACACAGCTGTGGCTGAAGCGTCTGTCTTCACCTCAGTAACATTATACACAAACTCAAGAAGATAATCTCTAAAAAATAATCACAGGTAAATACCTGCATGTTTTTTTTGGCCAGTGATTCAGAACAAGTCTCTTTCTGCTTTGTTGAAACTGAAGGCAAACTTGGACAAAATCAACCCAAAGCCATTGAGATGCAGACAAATGCCTTATTAAAAAATATATATTCATTGGAAAGTTGCTGAGCAGGCATGCTCTTTGAAAACTTACGCACATTCACACCTGGGAGCTTTCCTGTACAAACATTGCCATTGCTCAGCAGATTTTCATTGCCTTGCTCAATTGCATCTCAAAGAGGAAGTCATTGAGAAGTATTCCTCTCTTCAGTGAATCCAGAGATGGTGTGCCTGAGTCTCACTCTTAATTTGCATGTGTTTATGTGGCTAATTCTTCATAATGCTTTTTGGAGAAGAGTGAAAAGTTTTCCTCAGGGAGTGAACGGGCCCAGGTAGCCCTCACATCTGAAGAGTGGCCTAATGGGAAAGCAAACACAGTGATTACCAAGGCCCCTTTACAAGGAGCAGCCTGCAGTGAGAGTGCAGTGCTGCACCTGAACAAGCACGTGTGTGTGTGTGTGTGTGCACCTTCATGTTCATGGAGTGTATGCAGTTAGAGCTGACTGAGCCCCGTTGCTTTCTTTCTTTAGTTTTGGCATGATTGCGCGAGTAAATTATCGATGGTAGTTCACTGTCGTGTCAACACTGTCACATTTCTTCATTAAAAACCATTTAGCATTTTATTATATAGTGTTATGTGTTTATTTATGTGAAACTTGTGATTGTCCTGGATCCTCCTGGATTCTTTTTGTTATATATATAAAGGATTATTTGTAAATGCAAGTTAGTTGAATTGAGTTTACATAAAATAAATTGTGTATACAGGATTCCAAGATTGACATAGCCACTGTGATATCACCCACTGGTTTCTGAACTACACATTTTAAAGCATCAGTGTTAGCACTTTGGCAGCCACCATATTGTTTTTTGAAGCCAGAAGTGACCATATTTGGATGGTGGAGTTATCAGCTAGCAAGCTGCGTCAATAGACTGCATGGGTTTATGGAGAGCGACTCACTTTTGGAGCCAGCCTCAAGTGGCAAATCCAGGAATGGAAGTTTTGGGATTCATTTTTTAGCTCCCAGAGGTACCCATGAAAAGGCATAAACCTGACTCGCTTAAAGAGATGTCACTTTGGGATTTCAGAAACATCAACTATGTTGACTTTCAGTAGGTGGAGGATAGAGTTTGTTTGTTCCATTTTATGCCTCCTTTCTCGTCCCTTGTCATCTCTACTGTGATCTCAGAAGACACAAAATATCATAAGGAAACTATTATCACCATCATGTGCAACCTAAAAAAGTTGAAAGAACTAAAGAAAGGAGTGCGATAAATGGACTGATATATCGGCCGATATTAGCTATTTGCCAATATATTGGTATCTGCATTTATAACGGCTGATAAATGAAAATTTAAAAGTGTTGATGTTGTATAGTTTGTCCACAAGTTACAGTCTGCAACTTCCCTGCTGGCAACATGTGTTTGGAACACCACAAACACAACAACCAGCTGATCCAAGCAGAGTCGGGCAGAGCATAAATGAGTAATCCATGACTTGTTGTAACAATAAAACAATGTTATTTTTAAATTGGATTGTCATAATATCTTAGTAAGGACTCATAAATAACTCCACATAACAAATGACAGGGAAGTCTATTTATGTTTTGTGTGTCTGAAAGAAAGAAAACTATCTGCTGATATATCGGATATTTAAATCAATAAATATCGGTATCAGTATCAGTCTTAAAAATGCTATATTGGTCAGGCGGGAGCGACAAAGTACAGGATTTGTGCATAGTATTTTAACAGATAGAAGACAAAATTACAACAAATCTAAAGCACCCCCCTTTTTTACAAGTCATATAAATGTGGCAGGCCTGTTCAATTAGTAACATAAGGAAAAAGACCACAGGTAAAATTGGTCCAATGAAAAGCCAAGCACTGGTGACATGTCTTTGTATTATACATGCCTATAATGCAAATTCGCTAAAATTTAATGGTACCTTTGCTCAGGTTATTATAAACACACATAGAAGTACGTCAATAGATGTGATTACCATCAGAAAAAAACGTTTTTGATAAACTGAACATTTGTGTACTTTAATAAATACATTAAACATATTCTATAACATATATTTATCATCTATTTACACTTCTTTTTTTAAATGATTCCCAGCATGGAAGCCCAGTGGTGCGGTGTGCCATGTCTCCTCGGGGAGCGAGGCTGTTGCATATAGAGGGGCTTTCTCTGAAAGCACACGGGCCCTCTTCACTCTATGTTGACTTAGTAAATTACTTGGGATGTCAGGGCCCAACCACAGCTTATCCTCAGAGGCGGGGGGAGGAGGGCTGGGGGGTTGGCGGATGCAGTGTAACTGTGAGAAAACGAGGGAGTGTGAGAGAGAGGGAGAGAAATCACTGTAGAGGGCTGGAGTGCAAAAATGAAACACTGAATGCAACAGGTAGGAGTCAAAGTGTGCACTGAGGAACAGAAGGTCCGGACTCAAGGATAAAAAAAAGAAAAAGATTTGCACTGTCTCTGCAACAGTAATGACAGAATATTAGCCTCATGCACATTACAGAATATTTGACCAGATTTAATGGAAAGCTATGTTTAATTCAAAATAAAAGCTTCAGTTCAGGTAGTGTGTTGCTTTTTGGACATAAGCTTTTCTTCTGAGTAGTGTGCATAAGAAGCAAGGATTTTTTTTTTTTTTAATTGGAGCCAAATAATACAAAATATGCATACTGGCATTCTTTAATCACATCACAAAATATGTTCTATCCTAACAGAAAAAGGCACCACACCCTGTTTCTGTCTTGTAATGGACCATTTTTAGAGCACCAAACTTCTTGTGCAGCTATCCAGGTGGCTGGAGGAGGTCAATCAGAAAGAGTCCTGCAGGGCACTATATGCTGTATGGTATGCGTGCTGGGCGCTTGGAGCTGTCTATGTCTGTACTCAGGTGAGCAGACTGCACACCTGTGGTCGCTTTATCCTGTTTGCTTTGACACCTCGTATGCCGTCTCCTTCAACAACACATCTTTCATCCTCGCCATCGACCTCATCAAGCCCTCGCCCACCACTTCTCCTCCCCCACAAACACACTTTTTTTTTTTTTTAAATGGTATATGCGGTTAGCTTGGAAAGCACCAATTATGTCTCATCATTGATTATTTTCTTGTCAGCTTTGACAGAAAAACTATAAAAGATTAATTCCAAATATGTTACCTCAAGCAAAGTGTGTTGAGCCTCTTTCTTTGAAAGTAGAATTTCTTTTCTCGCGGCTTAGTGTGCTGTTCTACATAAAATGTGTTGAATTATGAGCTGAAACAGGCTTTCTGTTTGATAATGGCCTGCTTCCATCAACACTTGAACTGAGTCCTATTATCCGTTCCCTTACACTTCACTGGCTTCTTACATTTTTTTTTTCTTTTCCTAATTTTTTTTCTTCAAAATCACATTTTCTCCTTCATCTGTCCACAGATCCCGCTAAGCCTTTGATAGAGATGGTGGTGGAGGGGGCATGGGACCAACGGGGGTGGAGGGTGATGTGTGATTGTGGGTCGGGGTGTCAGTGGCTCCCCAGGACCTGCTATGAAAGGACATGTCTGAATCCCTGGCCAAGTGAAGACAAAAAAAAAAGAAAAAAGCTCTCAAAGAAGAAAGAAGGGCTTTGTGTGTAACCATCTAGCCATGATTGTGCTACAATCAGCGTTTCTAATTTGTCATAACATGTTTTGCCATTTGTTGACATCCCTCATCCACCTTTACAGAGAAGTTTCAGCACTTGGCCACACATCTGGAAGTACTTGAGTTGAACACTGTTTGAAGGGTAATAAATCACAACAAAATGATGAACGTATTCTTCAGATTTAAGTCTGCATGTTAATTTAACCCTGTCATCGTGTGTTTATCCCTTACAATACATTAGAAAAAAAATTTATTGTAATGCTTTATATATGCAGATGGAAAAACCTGATTGGAAATTGATTGCAGTGTTCTGTATCACAGTATCAGGTGCAATAAATCTATTGTTCTTTGTCCCTTTTAAGTGAATGCACTGTATTCATACTGTATGTACATATGGTACGAGTATGAAGAGAGAAACATTAAATGAAGCTAAAAATTGTGTAAAACATAAAAGAATTAGACGCAAATGAAAAAACAGTGCAACATACAAAGTAATGTTGGAATCAGCTTTCATTTCTTGAAAAAAAGACACTCACTTTGGAGAAGACATGAAGTGTCACTGTGGGATCAGTAAACACTGTGCAGAACAGTCTTAGATGACCTGAAAGGTCTCAGTGGTTCATAGCAGCAGATCAGGTATTTTGTCCCTAAATCGTTTAGTGCTTTCTAAAGCAGTTGTAAAATAAATGTTCTGGTAGTGATGGATGTGTGCAGTGTACTGACTCAGCTGCAGCTGTCTGATCTTTTTGAAGAGATCTGTGAAGACACCTGTACAGCAAAACTAAAGATAAGTTAGTGGAGATTTTTCTTCTCATGACTCCCTGTGTCTTTGCCTTCAGCCTCCTGTATAAATCTCAGGACAACATCACCAGCTGTGCTCAGAGTTTCTTCATCTAATCCCAGTCCCATTCTCTGGCCGACAGATCTGAAGCCACTTCACTAGACTGTCTGCTCTGATATAGACATTTAAAACTAATGCCATAAAAGCAGCCCTCTGACACTGGACATTCACATAACCTGACTTCTAACGTTTTCCAGCGGCTGGAGGGGAGGGAGGGCAGGAACAAGAGCCTCTTTCAGGGGCATTTCAACGTGGATTACAGCGGCTGACTGCTCCCCACGTTTGAACAATGCGACCACAAGGCCTTCATGATTTGTAGCTTTGCTGGATTGGGCAGATCTAATAAATCATTGAATCACCTTATTCACTGTTGAAAAAAAATGAGGTAGAAAGATTAAACCAGCATGAGAACCATATGTAGACACAGGGAGGAAAAAGGGTTTACAGAAAGAGATATGTTCAATGTCTCACTCATAAATATTAAACTCATGATTAATGTAACTCTAGATTTTAGGTAAATTCACACTCTGCTCTTGTAGAATTTGACTTCAGCCCACATTTATAAAGCAGTCTTTCAATAGACAGCTCTTACTTAGTTAGTCACAGCATGCAGGATTAATGAGGGAAAGAATCATGAGACATGTTTACTATTAGCCTGTTGAGTTGCTTTCCTGTTGCCTCTGGCTTGTTTGTTAGTCGTGTGATTTAGTGATCCATTAATCTACCTCTGTGTTATTCTGGACGTGTGCATCGAGTGACTGGTGGAGAGTTTATGTGAGGTGTAGCTCCTTCGTCCCAGACTTGCTTAAAGCTGGAACTCAGCAGTCAGACTCTTCCAGGGAAAGTACAAAGCCTTGCCTGGTGGTCTGCACACATGCCTAGATGATCTGCCCAAAACAGCCTGGATGGTGGTGTGGCAAAGACACACCTGCTTTGTCAACACTATCTTCCTCACTACTGTGGCCAACTGAAAATCCATCCTGTATAATTGCAAAGACTGTAAGGCACCATAGATTTGAAGTAGATTTGATATGAGAATACTGAATACTTAATCTGAACACTTAAATGGAGTATGAGCCATGTGTGGAGATCCTTTGTTTCCTGCTGTTTGCTATTAACAAGTGAAGGTATAAAGTTATTGGATTAGTATTTAGATATTGATTTACTGAGGGGAATTTGAGAGTTGTATCACAAAAAAGCAGTTTAGGTAATTGTTGAAGACTAAAGCTATCATTTACAGTCATGTGAAAAAGAAACACATCTCTATGCAGTCCTGTGAAAATCTAAGTACACCCCATGATTCAGTAGCTTGTAGAAGCACCTTTGGCAGCAGTTTTCTGTATGACTTTATCAGTCTCACATCATTGTAGAGGAATTTTGGCCCACTCTTTTTTACAATGTTGCTTCATCTCATTGAGGTTTTCGTTGCTCTCTTAAGGTCCCGCCAGAGCATTTCAATCGGGTTGAAGTCTGGACTTTGACTGAATCATTGCAACACTTTGATTCTTTTCTTTTTCAGCCATTCTGTTGTAGATTTGTTGCTGTGCTTGGGGTCATTGTCCTGTTGCATGATCCAATTTGGGCCCAGTTTTAGCTGTCAGACAGATTTGACTCTAGAAGACTTTGGTATACAGAGGAGTTCATGGTCAACTCAGTGACTGCAAGGTCCCCAGGTCCTGTGGCTGCAAAACAAGCCAAAATCATCACCCCTCCACCACCGTGCTTGACAGTTTTTATGAGGTGTTTGTGCTGATATGCTGTGTTTGGTTTTTGAACATTGCACTGTGCATCATGGCCAAACATCTCCACTTTAGTCTTCCAAACAAGCCATACTTGTTCAGTCTTTTTTTTATTGTACTGTCATGAACTTTAACATTTAACATGCTAACTGAGGCCTGTACAGTCTGAGCTATAGCTCTTGGGTTTTTTGTAATTTCTCTGAGCATTACACAGTCTGACCTTGGGGTTAATTTGCTAGGACATCCACTCCTAGGAAGATTTTGGCATTGTGTTAACACACACCTGAATGCTCCAGACCAGCAAACTGCCAAAACATCTGCTTTTATAGAGGTGGTCACAGTTGCTGATTAATCAAGAGCATTTGATCAGCAGCACCTGGCTTCTTCTTATCCTCCTAATTCCTATGGAAGCAGTAAAGGGTGTTTTCACAGGACTGCAAAGAGCGGGATCAAAAGTCAGGGGATTGCCAAAGTCTTTGGAAGCCATCATCAGGGAACGTTGAATGTCTGTACAAAATGGTGCCACAGTTTATCAAGAACATGTTGCGCTATTTCACATAAGAGTAAACGTGTTAAGGAAAGTTCAGTGTTGCAATTTGATTTCAAAAGTCAGGGGATCACCAGAGTTGTTAGGATTCATCCAGCTAGGGCCATGAACAAAATGAAGAAAGATGAAAGTGGTACGCTGATCCAAGACTGCCACTGAAAGCAGTGCAGCCCTATTAGAATAATAAAAGCACTGTACGCTGTATTCATAATGTAAGTACCTTGAACAGTAGTTAATAACAGGCATACGTGAATCCCATTTAAAAAAAAACAAATTCACATTATTTTATATTTACGTTTTTCTGCTTTATCTGTGTGGAAGTAAAAATCTTTTTACCCGCATCCCTTGTTTATTTTTATTTATTTATTATTTTTTCTTCACCAACTAACAAACCAGGAGTCTGTGATGTTCCTCTAGACCTGCCACCTGAATGCCAGAATGACCCTGGTTTATCACCTTTGACCTCACAGTCCCACCACCTGAGCGTTGTCCCTCCGGTGTTCACCTGATGTTTAGATAGACTACCTGGTTCTCAAAACAGGGGAGGCATGACAGGGCAGGTCACCAGAGAGAGCGCAAAACAAAGAGTCAGATTTCACAGACCCTCTATCAATCAAACATCTTAGAAGCACAGTCCCACTACCTTCTGGAATCCCACTGGCTTCAAAGGGAAATGTCTGAGGGATTTTTCCTCGCTTCTGAACATGGGATTGTTGTAGATCAGCAGCAGTGTTTATTGTCCTTTGTTGTAACATCCTCAGGCACAACCTTAGGATGTTACTAAAACCCTTTTGTATTTACCCATATGGTAATAATACAACATTGAAATAATACAGCAAAAAATCCTTTGTTTCCCATATTTGCAAAGTAATACTCAACACTGCACAGCAAGCAGGGGCAAGATCTCGTACATTCCCAAACATAAATTAAGGCATGACAAATGAATTCACTTACACTGTTGTGTGTGTTGCCAAATGCAAAGTCTGCTTTGTATACAGCTTGATGAAATGACGGGACTGAGACAAATGGGCATTGTTGTGTTGTGAAGAGCAACATAGAGGTTTGTGTTAGTTTTACAGATTTGCCACAGATTCAGCTAAATCAGCTTAGGAAGGTGACTGTAGGCATTTGTATTCTGATTCCTGAATTGTTTGCAAAGTGTGCAAACCTGTACCTCCTCTATTGTTTTTAACAGTGTGTTCAAATGGTCAGTGATGGGGACAAATACCTGTTTTCAGGTGCTATACAGGTTGATGTTGGTGGGGTAGTTTGATTTAAAATGCTCCAAAGTGGAGTTCACTGATATACTCGTCCGTCTGTGCTTACGTATGGAAGTCTGTTTTCCTCCTTACCACCTTAGGAACCCTGTCTCCCTCACACATCTATCCACCACCCGCCTCGCCTTGGCCGTGCACCTGTCTGGTGCAGGCAGCTGTGGGTGGGCGGGTCTTAGCTGTCAGTGGAACATTCCAGAGGAGAAGTCACCCCGTTAATCCCTTGGGTTTAGGCCAGACAGCTCCCCACCTCTTTCCCTCCCACCTTCATTACCACCAGTGCCCTCCATTGCCTCCCTCTCTCACTCTCCCACCGTCGCCCTTTGCACACGGTTCCCTCTTTCAGCCCTGGTCAGGCTCAAATGGAATACTGTTATGTCAAAGGTGGACACTGTGAGAATGAGATTAAAGGATGAGTACCCCCCACATGCACACCAACCCTCCAGCTCCCAGGCCCAGAGGTTTTAATCCCCCCAAATATTCAAGAATGAAAGAAAATATCATATCCAGATCTGCGGCCTTATTTTGGGAAGGAAAAGGCTCAGTGGATGCAAAACTTGTAGTTGTAATGTCTGTACATTTCAAGTTTTACATAATATTACCATGACATTATCAATTTGGAATCAGTAATTGATGTTTTGAATACACATTTTCAGAAATCTGCTGTCCATTCACTCTGTTTTCAGGATGTCTGTGTGTAATTAGTGGGCATCTGTAGGTGTGAAGACCATGTGTATAACTCTTGTCTTTTGTCTACAGGAATTTTCACTCCTCTAATTGCCCATATCAGTCTCTCAGTATCATAGCCCCCCCCCCCTCCAAACAAGAGTCTCTTTATCACCCCGGGAAATTCTGATGTCAGGCCAGATCCTGAACTTGGCAGCCACCCCGTTCAGCTGGAACACATAAATGAGAAAAGCATCACAATTCACCCTAAAAGTGCAGAAAATGACGTTCCCTTCGGTTTTCCTTCGACTCTGCCGGCACTCTATCTCGAGCAGAACATTTTATCTTGCTCGGTCGGCTGTTTGGAAGGGATGACTAATGCTGTATGTGTCCATGTCAAGCAAGGAAGGCTAAAATAGCTGTGCAGCAGTCTGGACAACAGCAGCAGTTGTATTTTGATGCAGCAGTCTGGGTTTATACAGAAGCAGAAATTCCATTACATCTTTTGAATTTTTGACTGCTCAGACAAAGCCACATCAGATGTTTTGCAAACCAGTCTGATGCATGTATAACAAATATGGCAGCAAGCTGGAAGAAGGGGAAATAGCTGATATGTCTGACTCTGAATGTAAAATAAAAGCTGCTTACTACTATAAAATTTGATCTTATAGCTAATTTTCTAATTTAGTTAGCATTAGCACATATGTATCTCTAAAATACACCCACACACTCTACGGATGCACCTTGCTAACCGAGCCAGCTAGCATTAACTGATAACTACTCTCTCGTCAAAATGGTAACTTCTGACTCGAAAAAAACAACAAACAATACACTATTCATATTTACCCGAAATAAGTCACCCCATCCAACCTGTAACAAGAAAGCAAACAACCACTAAAAAAGCTGTACTAATTAAGCCACTTTAACAAACAGAATAATTCTGAGGGGAGATAAAGTATGAAAAGGCCCCTTGTGTGAGTTCACCTAGTCCCATACAATGTTGCTTATTTTTCTTTTGCACCCCATCCATTAAAAAGTCACACCTCCTCTAGCAATTCATTTTCTTGAGTGTAATGTCAAACTATGTCCTGTACTGGCTGGACTGCTGGGGTGTTTGGGCCACGCTAGGGGAAGCAGTAAGAGAGAGGCTCCCAGGGTGCACGCTGTCCTCATGCTATTTACCCACAGACCAGAACCCCTCTGAAGGCCAGGGGGAAGCCATGACTTGGCCAGAGGCTATTAAAGCCCTGATGGCTTTTGACAGTAATTTCTTCATGAGTCCACAGCCCGCAGGGCCTGCCAGCAGTGAGATCGGGTGCCTCCTCTTGCCCATTAAAGCACACAAACTGTGCCCACAAATCGCGCTCAATGGTATCCCTGTGCTCAGGGAGTGTGTTTGTGCATATGGGAGTGAGAGAAGTGAGGAAGCACGACTAAGGAGCAGAAGAGGGGGAGGCCTCGACAATCGTGAGAAGGTCCTGGTAACCGGGCCAAAAGGTTTGGATGCTTTTCTTCAGCTACTCCATCAGTTCAGGCAAGTGTCCAAGCCATCAGGGAAACATATTCGGGAAAACCACACCTTGACATAAAGCCAAATCGTAAACTGTGTTTACATGCATCTGATCCCAGGGGAGTAGAAATTACATATGACAAGACTTTAGCATTGTGTTGTGTGGGGGATAGAGCTTCAGCAGCAGACATTTGGTTGGCTACAGATTGATGAGTTTGCTGGTACACCTGTAACCAGCATGGTGACATTAACAGATCACACGGTTGTTTGGGAAAAGCAAATGTTTTTTGGGGAATGGTGCTGGCATTACCTTCAGGCTGACAGGCCAGGAACATGGTTGGAAATTGGGCATTTTGTGAATTTATAATCAGTAGACTGTGTTTTAGCATATATCCATCCATCAGTCACCTATATCTGTTTAACCAACAGAGCATCATTGGTGGCTGAAATTAATCAAAGAAACCTACACATCATTGGTGCTTCAGGACTGCTGCTTCAGATATAACTTTTCCTTTGCTGTGGATGGAGAAGGGACTTAAAAAGGCCATAGGTTATCCATAGCTAATCCACCATAAATCATAATCTCTCCTCTGGTTCCTCTGTGGTGTTAAAACCAGACCATTGGGTTGGATTATATCACAGAAAGGAGACCAATGTGTTAATCATAAATTAGAGGCTAAGCCTGAGTGAGCAGGTCAGCCTGAGGTCAGTCGCTGAGCCCTATAGGGGATTATATGTGTGAAAAGCCACGGCATACCACTTAGCCACAACATAATAAATAATCAGACAGGAACAATGTACAGTAGTGTACGCCTGGTCTGAGCTGGGTGCTGTTTCTTAACAAAGAATCTATTCAAACTTTATTTTGACTGTTCAAGTTTACATTTATGGTACACATTTAAGTATACCTTATGCAAATACGTGCATGTACACATGTGCACACACACACACACACATGCACAGAGGTTCATATAACACCTTTCTAATGGACACTCATATTGTACACCACTGAGATTGCTCTATTTATCTGTCTTCTCTAAAATAACTACCATACATTTTTCCAATCCTTAAATGTTGCCTCAGGGGAATTAGCAAACTGTCTTTAAATGGGATGATACACGACCTTTGCAATGTATGACTAATACTTGGCTCTTAAACACTGTGTCAACAAGGTGTTTTATTAAAGACACAGCAAGAAAAGAGAAAATGACAAAGATGTTACAAGATTTATATAATGAGGGAAAATACAGAAGACTAATTGGATTAGTGAGAACCAAAGAAATTTGCTGACCTAATTCATCTTCTTTGACACATTACGCAGACCCAAGGAAAGAAATATATAAAAGAGTTCTTTATTTTTAATCATGAATATATGTGAAGACGTAGGATGTTTTTATGATGTATGTTCCAAACATTGTTGCAAACTGGTTTACAAAGCACAGGAAAAGATGAAATAGGTCAGTATGTGAGAGATGTAGCTGTGTAGGAAACTATCCATATAACCGCTTTAATATCATCGACACAAGAAGAAAAGTAAAACGGGGAAACGGGCACAAAAATGCAACATCAAACATGAAAACTTGTACAACTTTCAAAAGCACACTTTTTAGACACAAAAGGACACATACATTGTATGTGTTAAATATCTTTTTTTTTTTTGTTTGTCAGGACATAAAAAGCTAACTACACCATTCACAGATTCAGCAGTCTGTTTAAATACCTCATTTCTACAAAGTGAATTTACATTTTTTTTAAAGTACAAAGTGCAAATACTATGGTTTCCATTATTGCCGATTGGTGAGGGCGGATTCTCCACATGAGAGGTGAAATCTTGGTTGTAGGGCTTATCCTTGCTTCTTTGAGGGATTCTGAGGAGAGGAAATTAAAATGACTTCACTTGGACATATGTCTTGTGTTTCTCTCCACTTAGTATGACAACATATGACTGTATATTTCTGCTTCAGTCGACACTAACTAATAAAATAACATTACAATTACACTGTGGAAGTGCAAACAAAGAGTAGTTTACTTACTAGTTTACTGGTTAAGCCTTCTCCTGGTTTGGACCCTGTAGGACAAAAAAAGTGATATAAATTTCAAGTAATATGAAGAATACTGTAGGTTAATTTTAGCCTCCACCCCTAAATAAACACTGACCCCTCAGTATTGCTACACTTGTTATGCTCTCCAGTTAAGCCATGTACAGGAGTCACAATCATAGCTGTGGTGGATTTATCATACCAGTAACTTTTGAAACAGTGTCCTTGATTTAAAACAGATGTAGACCAAAGGAGGCTCCTCATGTGTAGCCAGCGAGCATCAGTTTTTCCATCTGAATTGACAACTGCTGCTAGTGCATTGTATTAGTTGTAGCCAGCTAGTTGTTAGCTAGCAAATTATAACTTAAGTAGTACTGTAGTTTTTTTCAGTTGGTTAAAACTCATTTCAAGCTGACTCAGGTGTATTATATCATAAAACATGATATTATGCCAATCTAGTGCAAATTAGACAGGTTAGGTTACTTTTTATTTCATCACTTAGCATAGGCTACAATTTGCTCTTGTATTTTTGGTGTTGAAAAGTGAAAATGCAAGGCTCCATTCAAAAATGTTAGGATTTCTACAGCCCATTGTATATGATTTTGGCATATGGATAAACCCAAAAATTTTAAGGTGCCTCATTTAAGAGGCAGTTAATGTTTGTAGCAGGCTTTTGCAAATGGCCAACTATCACAAAAACATGTAGCACAAATTCAGATTTTCTATCTGACCGCTGTTTTATCCATTAATAATAAAAGTTGAGGGTGATTACTTTACATTCAGTTTACCTTCTTCCTTGGTCACCCCAAGGCAACCCATGAGCTCCTGCAGAGACAGTGCCTTGTCATTGCTGACATCGCAGTACTCCACAAACTTCTTGACACATTTCTTTGGCTTGGATTTCTTGCGCAGGAAGCGTCTGAAAGGCTTGATCTCCTTCTTTCCAATGTCCCCACTGGAGTTTTTGTCCAGCTGACTGAAATACCAGTGGACAACCCTCTCCTCCAGGGTATGACTGGGGTCCGGCTCAGCCACCCTAAAGGTCAGATATTAATCAGATTACCAGCCAGTAATCACATCTCCCTTCATAAAGCAACCTAAAACAACGCAGAGAAGTCCAGTCGCTTGCTTTTGAGGACAAAAACTTTGCCCAGGTTTTGGTGCATTCAAAATTGGTGAGTGGAATACATTTGTGCTTTTGTGGTGAATGACTGAACCCACTGATATCCATAACTAATCATAAAATGAACATACCCACTTTGAAATGTCATACCTTCCTGCAGATGCTGGATCTGTGACAGCGTGCACCATGTCTGTCGACAGCGCATCAAGAACACTTGTCAGGAACTCTGTTTTCTTTGCCCCAGGACAACCTGGAAAATCAACCACAGATACACGAACATGTGAAAGCAGGAATTATACAGTTCTTATGGAAGTAAGTGTGCATATATGTCAGCAAACAGAGACATTTTCTGGTATAAAGCTTTACAACAATGTGAAATGCTGTCATCATATGTGGCCCAATAAATGTTTGGGGTGGGACATCATGTAACAGCCAGCGTAGTTTTAACGTGCACATCACGTAAAAACAGCAGAAGAGAAAGTAAACCCAGGACTCTCGCAGTTGTCTTTTACTTGCTCTCATAAAGTATCAGACCTCCCCTCATCTGGAGGAGGAGAGGAAACCTGCCAATCATTCTGGAGGCCTCTGAGTGTTTTTTTTTTTACAGGTACAGGCATAGAAGATGTTTCTAAATATTTTATGTATAGACAAGACACTGCATACAACACCTAGGACACACCTGAGATAGCAAAGTAACCAAATATGGTCCCAACAGTCAATCTGTTAGCAATCTGTTAGTTGATTTAAAGGAATCCAGTCAGAGGCCAACACACACAACTTAAAAGCTGATCTTCAGTGTGTGGTGGGATTACTCTATTAAATGACTGAGAGAGAAGGGTGATATAATCAGACCATAAACTTATAAGGTGAAATCTGTCATTAACCACCCAATAAAAACTAACAGTGAAGCGTTACTACATGGAGACTGGTGGGAAAAAAATTAAAATGAGGAACAACAGTGGTTGAATGACCTAATGACAGTAATTATTAGCCCATTTTTAAAGGTGAGGAGACCAGAGTTATTCCTTTAGAGCTGAAGGGTATAGAGGCCTGAGGGATTCCTGAATTCCCAGCTCTTCTCTGCTGTCTCACATTCTGGTTTCCCTGTGCTAATGTGCCATTGGAGAAGAAGAAATTCTCCATAGCTTGCTGCTCTTTTTATGGCCCAGGCCTGCAGGGCCTGATTCTCCTGTGTTGGAGATAATAGTATGCTTTGTGTCTCTAACAGGTGGCGACCAGCATCGGGATAAACATCCAGCCTCCATTCCACCTTTCAGGGCTTTAGCAGCCTGTGCTGAGCCCAAGGTTGAAAAATTCACATGTCCAAACTGTTCCGCAGTCTCCTTTGCACATTAAACAGACTTGCACTTAACTTTTAGTAGGCCCTCCCTGGCCCTTGCCCAGTAAAATATCTGACCCACCTGTTAATAGCCAAACTGGTGCCTTGTGGAGCTTCTTGTGGTAAATTAGTCTAGACAGTCAAACAATTGCACCCTCAGAAGGTAAAGTGTTTTTATCTGGCTTCTGGCTGAAGAGAGATTTGTGGGATGCAGTTGGACTTGTTTGAGGCTCAGTGTTTTTCATGGAGAGCACCCGTGTGCTTCATAATTCTGCAGGAATCTTAGCATGTCTGCAGTTCATTCAAATGGGAAGCACTCGGGTAATGCTTCAGTCGTTTCCTCTTTGCAGCAGTGGTTTTTCTTGTGGGGGTGGGACGGATCAGCTTCTGTATGTCTGGACACTGTTTAACTGAAGGGAAGGACACAAATGTGCCTGCTGTCATTTGAAGGAAATCGTGTCTGGCCATTTTCCGTTCACTTCAGGGCTGCAGCAGTAAATGGCTGCTGTCTTATTCCATAATAATTATAATTATGTAATACCAAAGTTTGACAGATGCAGGATAGAATCAAGTTGAGAAAGCCTTCATGATTTAATTTTTTTTTCTTTTTGAAAAGCAAAGAGCTGCACCACCATTCATAGGCCTTCATATACTGCTGCCTGTAAAAAGTTGGCCAGTAAGTGCATGTTTACATGTGTGTGCCTGTGTGTTACTGTCAGTAAGAAGCAGTGTTTTTCTATGGAGCCACATGGGGCAGAGCCCTGTCAGCACTCGCGGCCGCAGCTCCCAATGCCTGCCCCAGTGCTATCCCATGAGCCTGCTATGGGGGTAGAGCTAGCCAAATACTCAGCTTTACTTTCCTGGCCCTTCCAGGGCAAGTTGCTCCTTTCTCACATCTCGCCCCATAAACCTCTCAACACCAGCGCGTCAACAGCAAATGGGTTGCAGCAATGTGAAGGCAACGTTTATAATTATACCTGGTTTGTACAGTAATAGGGTTTACAGACACTGACGCAACTGCTCATAAAGAAAACAAAATGCTGCATTTTTTTTTCTTCTTTTTTTACTGTATCCCAGTATACTTTATAGTGGGAGACCTGGCTGATAAGGTGCAGATTTCTTTGACAGGTTTAAAATGATGTCTGTGACTGTGCCATCTAACACACTGTGTTAGATGAGTGAGTGGCTGAATAAAGATATTATTTTCTCTTCATTTAGGAGGTGTTTAGTTAGTCTTTAGGTCTTGGCTTATAGTGTAGCCGTTTTCCACCCCCTATGCCGCAGCATACTTTCTGGAGAGCAAAGATGAGTAACATTTCTTGGTCTACCAAGCATTTATCTGTCTGTCTATGTCCCTCTTTTTCTAGAAACTGTACATGAATCCTTGATACTTAAGCAGAGATAGAGTGCTGCTCTCCTGCTAAATGCAGCACCTGCAAGCAGAGAGCTCAACTCTGGTCTGGCACACTGTTATATAAACAGTTGTGGATAGGACAGGAACAGTGGTGGCTCTGTTCATATGCTGCTGGATTATTAACATGTTTACCAAACCACCAAAAAAAAAAAAACTGCAAATTTGCCAAGCACCATCCAGCTTTAAACTGTGATTTAGTTGTAGGCAGCAGCTGAAAGCTGTAACTCTACTTCGCCTATCATTGATTTCATGACCGGTAAAAGCTGTGCAGTTATGTGATGAGTACAAAAGTGAATGCAGGTGAATGAAAGCTGGTTGACTCATCCCGTCAGAGAGCAGCATTTTGTTATAACTTGATTTTTTTTGATTGACTATCTCTATGCTTTAGGAAATCTGGATGTGAGACAGTTTTCCTAACTGTACCAGCCATGGCAGAAATCTCCTTGAAAAAAAGTCCTTTAAATTACATGGTAAAATATACAACTGCATTTCCTTTCCAAAATGACACATGTAAGTGAGAAGCCTTTGGTGGGACACTGAGACCTTATCCTTTGTCACACATTTTGCTTTTGGGAAGACTGATTCTGTTCAGGGTCTCCAACCAGAAAAAGTTGTACCTCCAGCATGAAGAGAATGTGAGAGAGCACCAACTCATGGTTTACTTCATTAACATATAGCAGTAATTTAGCCTACTGTACTAGCCTAGAAAACAGAAGTGGATGCCTTTTTTGTCTGTGTGAAAACAGTGAATAGTAGGATAATTTGATACATTAGCTAACTTAACAATTGTAGCTGAACTCGGAAAAACATCTTAAAAATAGATTTTAAAAAATCTTCTAATGCTTAGGCCCAGTGGGCGTCCAGGCTTGAAATACATTGGGAAAGCTTTTTATTAACTTATCTAAAATCTACGAATGGATGATCGATTTTCATGCTTTGCTTCACCTAATAATCTAATTTGTGTTTTTGTAATGTAACGTGTAACTAGTGTTGTTGAGGACCCTGTTAGATTGTGCATCTCATGGGATTATTCCTGATTAAGAGTTTCTAAATCTGCCCGAAAAATAATGTGGTAAAAAATAATGATAATTTAATTTGTATTTAATCCTTTACATTTGTAAGTAATATTCTCATACTGTATGCACCTAATACCAGCAAACACAGTCTCACCTGTAACTAAGCCCACCCCTTGACCTCTACCCCCAAAGTGATCTTTTGCCCTCAATTTAGTTATCTGCACTGTTATCAATCCCATGATCACCACCTATCTCTGGCATCCTATTATCCATTATCTCTCGCTCACCTCCCTGCTGTTTCACCTCTTTGCTTTCATCCCACTATGCTCCATCTCCCATGTCAGTTGAAGATTAATTCTCCCCCCAATCCGTCTCTGTCTCCCTGCTTATTGACCAGTGAAGGGCAATATCTGGCAATCCTCAACAGCGCTAATGATGACAACACACACATATACACACACTTGTGTGGCAGCAGTTAGAGGCTGACTGCTGAGGAGCCTCACCATGTGGTCTGAACACAGAGGAAAAACAGAGACTGAGCCCAGTTTTGAAAGACTTACCTTGGAGATGTCTACTTTTATAATGGTCCTTAGGTTTAGTTGGGTGGGCCCTGGCATTGCCATCACATTTTGGCTGCTCATACCTGTAACAGAAATGCACCATGTAAAAAAAAAATATGTGTTCATTCAAGGGAAATGGGTGAAAGGGATTGTAAATAACAGTAAAACTATCTTTACTGTAAAGTCAGAGAGGAGTCCAATGCTTTCCAATTACCCAGTGCAGTTAAATCTTAGGGATACAAATAATTGTTTTGTGGCAAATCCAGGGGCTGTGAAACACATCCAAAAAGAGGGGAAGGATTTGGAGCTGGTATGAGGACAAAAATGGGAAGGGAGGGCAAGAAAGAGAGAGATAGAAGAACAGGAGACAGGGAGCGTGGGACAGAAGGAAGCTTTCACAGTCTCCCTTGGAGAGACGGCAGAGTTGCTGCTGTGCAACTGGGCCAAAAGCTGGCCTGGGACAAGGAAGAAAATCCATGCTTCCATATGTGTGCTAATGTGCTGTCTGGCACTCTGCCTGGAGCCTTGTTAATCTGATACCCAGCCACGCTGCTCAATAAGAGTGTACCAGTTCTCCAGCCTGCCAGACTGACTGACCTCTGACCTGCCACTCACCAGATCACCGAGTCACTCTGCGTCATCACCAATGGAGATGTCCATCTGCATGCTTAGACATGCATTGTCACAAGCCTGAGATTTATGCTGTCTCACAAATCTTGCTTTTATTCTCTGAAAGTTGTTTTTTTTTTCTAACTGTTTCTTTTCAGTATTTTCCAAGTTTACATGGTTGCAGGCCTGCAGATGTTCAGAACCAAAGTAAGATAATTCTTAGTTTAGTTTTAGGACATTTAAGTGGAGAAGATACCTGCCAAAGGGCATAAATCAAGGTTGTCTAGTTTGGCAGATTCTCTTTCTTGTGACCTCTCTGCTCTGTTAGGTTTGGCTAATGATCACTTACCTGCTTTGTGTAACAACTTTTTAGTTTGTTCCCCACACAGAACTAGGCAATAAATGCCAAGAATATTTGTAAATTAGGGTAATTAAGTACCATACATAAATCCCCAAATAGCCATATAACGTGTGGATTTTTTGCAGGTTACATTTTGGCCCACCTTGTAGAGGTTCCAGGTATGGGTCGTCCAGTATCCACCAGCACACACCAGCAGTAGCCAGTAGAGGGGTGGCACTGGACAGGCTTGTAGAGTCCTCCTTGGGCACAGTCTGGTACAAATACAGCATCATTCTTGTGCTGCCTTGCCTCTTCCTGGGCAGAAAGCTTCTCCTGGTCACACGATGAGGCTGGAAAGAGGGGTCAGAAGTTATACAGGAATCAGCAAAGGCATCAGTGGATTGGACCAAAAACACACACACACGGCCTATAACCTGAGCTTTCATTTAGGTGGTCTGGGCTGTGTGACTTGGCAAATACACCCTCCAGAGAGGCACATTTGATATGAACAAGAGGGTGTGCTTGAAGTTTAAATTTGGAGTTACTCCTAACCAGATCTGGCAAACACATTTGGAATTTTACGCCATGCATTACGGTTGAACTAATTTCTGTATAAAAGCAAAATGCATGCAGCTGCTCTCTCATTCCATTCTAACCATTGCTGCAAATCCCCGAGGAGGAGGAGGAAGACAAAGGGGTGGAGGACGAGTGCTCAGAGACAGTGTGTGTAGACTGCTATATCAGCCCCCCATGGCACTGTTTACGGACATTAACGGGCTAATGACTAAGTACAGCTCCCTATGCCCTAAGTTAAGTAAATATTTGGACACTCAACTGCCCTTTGTGGATATGTGTGACAGAGAGAGAAAGAGACAGGACAAAGGCAGCACAGTGGTCATTTGGGCCTTTGCCTTCAAACACCCACACAGACTGACACATAACTGCAGGATACTGTAAAGTACCAGAGATCTATATTTTTACATACAAATTCCCAGAGAAAGTGTGTGTTCCTGTCTTTTATCCATACATACAGAAAATGAAGTGGTCTTGATGGGATTTTGCAGAGCCTTAGCAGGATCTAATCAGACTTTTTTCTGTACAGCAGCCGCATTAAACCGAGGAATGGAAGAAAAGCTCTTCTGGCCATGAGGGATTTTTATCACTTCCTCTTTTTGGTGCTCGCCTTGAGGCGCACAAGCTTCTGCAGGATTATGGATATCCTTTTTCTTTGTTTATTCTCATTAGAGATCTTTACCCACACAAAAGAGACCAAATGAATTGCCTCCCCGCTTTCTTAACCAACTTTCTTCGCTCTAGTTCCTCCGTATGGGCTCTCTTTGTTGGGGCGGGTGTTTTTTTTTTTCACCCCAATACCCCAAAGAGCATGTGGTAATCAAAACCATCAATGCTGCATTTCTCAGGCTTTTTATTGGCTGTAAATTATGATAATGGGATTCACATACAAATGCACACATGCACAGAGGGTTCTCATCTCTAGACCAGCCTAAAGTACTATTGTTTTATATGGAAAGCAACATATTTTCGAAAGAGCAAGGAGGCAACTGATGAAGAAGATTAACATGCATGTTTGTAAAAAGAGAGCAGGACGGACCAGCCCGATCAATAGAAGATCCTCTGTCTGTGCCATGTGCTGATAATTACAGAAACGCTGCAATGCGAAGAACCACAGAGAAGCTGATCCTCAAAGCCTGACGCACTCCAACACCAAGATGTATTGGTTTCACAACCCACCATCTGTCCTTAAAAGACAGGAACAGCCTCAAACCATGATTGCTCACACAGGCTGGAAAAACACAGCGGGCTTTTAGTTGAGGTTTGCAAACACCCGCTCGCCTTCATTAAAGAAAAAGCAGTCTTTGAAACTCACATGGTGCTCTGGTTCTATTGTTCTGTCGGCTGCGAACCTGCTCCGTCCACAGAGTGGGGTACTGGGTATTACCCTCTGAAAGAAATCACCAAGGCAGCTTCATTAGCTTCAGTCGAACACACACTCGTAAATCATCTGAACCAAACCTGGTGGTTCCAAAACTCACAGACTGTAAAATGCACATCAAGGTTATCGTATCTCAAACTGCTGCAGTGGTTGTGGATAATAAACTGCATATGACAGCTGTGACCAGAGTTATAGCAGCAAAAGAAGGGTAGGTAGACTATAATCTGTTATTTACCAAATGATCACATTAGCATGAAGTCATAAAACATTGCTTTGTTTAACATATATAAATGAGTAATAAAAATGCTCAAATGCAACTGCTTTTCATTCACACTGATGTTATCTTTATTGAAGTAAAATGTGGAAAGCAGTATTTCTACATACATAAGTACCACATTATAAATATTCTCCTGCTACTACATAGTTCCTGGCTGACATGGCCTTATATGATGAGCCCTAGATTATAGTGACTAGGTGGCTCATGTTTACTGACAAGTTAAATAATTCTGTAAATGAAAGATTTCTGAAAATATTATTAATTTAATGACTCATCTTCTTGGGCTACTGTTGGACTAGCATTAAATATCTTCTAATTGTCACTTGAGGCCTCGGAGGCTGATTATAGACAAGATATGATAAAAAAGAGCAAAAACACAAATTGTACTGATGTTTTCTTTTGCACTTTCATCATATCTCATCATTACAACACAAGGTTTTACTATCATTATTTTCACCAGTGAACTTTTTGAGCATGGTTGTGTAACTGCCTCATGCAGACTCTTCTGCCCTTTTAAGGGTGTTTTTCTTTTGAGTCAGTCAGCGGTATGTCATTAAACACAGGCTCAGTATCAAACATTTTTTTACTCACAGTCTGATGAATAACTGCTCACCTTCTTCATGATCAGGAGGCTGAGGATCAATCACTAGCCCAGTCTCATCTGCATTTAGAATGGAGAATATTTGCAAGGAGACTACAATTACGAGAGTAAGCTAGATTAGAAAAAACATGAACTATGTGAAGATTTGCACGTTGCCCGGTCAAGAAGGATGAAAGCAGAGTTAGAGGTGAGAAAAATGACAAAGAGAGGCTGCATGTGTGTTGGAAACTGAAAGAGGTGACTTGCAATAAGAGAAGAGGAAAGCTAGAAGTATAGTGGTCACATATTCCGATGGTGTCACTTCATGCAACGGGGAGATCGCAGCGCTAAAGAGGAAAGATTGAGGTCAGTTATAATAAAGAGACAATCAGAGAGAATTGGGACTAGTCGTCCCCGATGTTCTTCCTTCAGTCTTTCATTGTCTGCAATCGGGTTATGAAAGCTGTGTCAAGGTGGGAGAGACAAGAGGGTTAAAAAGCAGTAGCCAAGTTTGAGATGAACCAATTAACAGTGGGAGAACTGAGTATGTTTGTTTGGTCTCCGTTTGTTTGATTTGTGGTAGGAGGGAGACAGGGATGGAGGTTTTGAAGCGCTTCGGGTGAAACCACGGCTGTAGGTGTGGTTAACCTCAGAACTGGTCACTCCTCCTGCTTAAAGTAAAGCCCCATTAATGTGTGAGTCAGAGAATCTCTAATGGTTGGCTCCACAAACAGGGATTAAGCTCAAACTTCTTCCCTTTAACAATGACTTTCCATAGCAAAGTCAAATACAGTTATGCCAGCCATTCATCTTCTCAAGCACGTAAGGTGGATAAAAATACATAGAGTCTGTGCAGTGTAACTAAATGAGGTAGACATGTTATTACTCTGCTCACTTCAGGGATGGAAATGCCATTTCAAAAAGTGTATTTATGATTTGGATTTACGATAAACCACTAATGACCTATCTTTACTTTGTGGCCTTTTACATGACTGTAACACCTCTTTAAGCATCTGCCAGGAAACCCCCGTGCTATTTGTGGTCATACAGCATTAGTTTTACTGCTGTTTGTCAGTCGTCAGCTGCATATGATTCCAGCATATGAATTTGTTAAGTCAAACAGCAGAAATGGCTCTTCTGCAAAATGTTTAACATATATCTTTACCTACAGTATGAAAAGAAAAATGCAGCAAAGGCTGCTGTGAAATGCTTCGGTACTGATGGGCTTTTGCTGAATCAAAATATTGATGCAATCACTGCTATTTTGAGCGCTGGCACACCACAAACCTACAGTTTATTCTGCTTTTCACCACCCTGTTTATCCAACCAGTTCAGATTGAACCACAACCAACCCCTCCACCTCTTTTCCTCCCTCTTTCCTTCTCCCACAATCCCACCTCCTCTCTCAAATTTTGCATTCCCACTTGATCTATGTATAATGACTTGGCTGGGCTCAGACAGACGCTATACCCAAGACTGTTTACACAGAGCTAGAGGCGCAGACATAAATGTCACACTGACAGGAATAACCCATGTGACAAACACAAGTAGATGTACACGCACTTTCTCTCTCTCTCATGCAAACATGCACAGTCACACATAATCACATAAGGAATCGATCTGAAGCAACCCAAATTACACTCTTTGTGAGTCCTCAAATCACATCAGTTAAACAAATTGTCTCTTAAGAGATGAGAGGAAGATATACAATTTCTAGAGCGGAGTCACAGGGAAAGTTAGTGGTTCTATATCTGGAAGAGGGGAGATGTTTGATGAGAGACGCAGCAAAAGTAGATTGGAATGTGAACATTTCGTTGTATCTTATGACACTGTGGCTGAAAAAGAAATGAGATGAAGACAGATGAAGATGGTGAAGAAGAACTTAAGTCAGTGGTCCTCCAGTCTGGCTGCTCCTGCTTGCCTGATAAAGACAACAGGCAGTTATAGGCACCAAAACTGCTGGTGGTGTGCAAAGCTTACCACACGCTCTAACAGACTGCTTTTATATCAGCCTTCAGGCTGCTCGAACTCTCTTGAATTGACAAAATATTAGAGAGGCAAGCCTAAACAGGTGACCTGTCTTGCACATCTCTGACACAGATGCAGACAAATAGACAGATACAAAGGAACACACACACACACACACACACACACACACACACACACACACACACATACAGATTCTCCATGCCAGCTTTGATAGGTACATACATGCACATGGACAAACACAAAAGCAAACATGCATTCCCAAGGCGCCAATGTGCCTCCGAGGGTGAACTTTTCTTGAATTCTCACCTGATTTACCTGGCTCTCTTGTGGTTGTCTTCTCCTGTTTTGATCCTGAAAAGCAACAGGGTCAAATTAATTCAAATTTCACTACCATACTCATGTTTTTCCATTTGTGACAAAAGACAACAGATTAGAAAACTTTGGCATACATCAAGAACAAAAAAGCCACCGGACTGAAGTAACGACTGAACCACAGTAACTCTTTACACCCCCTTTTCTTAAATATTGCTAATTCGAAATCACTAACACAATGCAAGTCGATTGACATGTATTTTATTAAATGTTTAGACTTCATATAGACAGCTATGATGGAAGTACACACTGCTGCTGCTAATAATACTACTGCTACTTCTGCAGCCTTGTCACTACTGAGACTGCAACAATCTACAAGGAAGCCCCAGAGAGATGCAAAGGGAAGCCATGTGGCATTGGTTATTTGATTGTTTGGCAGACGCTACCCTCCAAAAACATTTACATTCCTTACAGTTGAACTTTGTTTCTCAATTCTGCAGCACAGATTTTCTGCTAGGCTTATTTACACTACTGCCCCATGCCTTGAGCAACGCTCAGTCCTCGGGTGGCCCTCAAAACCTCTGGCCGTCAGTCCACTTGCTGACCACTTTCCCACAGGACGGAGCATAACACCCCCCACAAACATGAAATGCCATTCTTTACTGTGTTGACTTTGATTTATTATCATTGCTACACTGAATTACCAAAACCAAATGTCATATGTCAAGCCTATTACAAAATAAGATTCCAAGAGCTGAGAACTGCAAATATTGAAAGACTTGGCTTTTACTGACCTTGGCATCGAGGTTTCTTATTGGCCACTGCCGAGCCACTGATTGGTCGGCCATTGGGGGTAACACACCAGCAGTATCCAGTGTAGCTATGGCACTGAACCTGCAATCAAAACAGCATGTACACACAAAGTCAGTAAAAGCTACATCTGGAAAAGCATCTGGAAGAATGAAATCAGAAGGAACAGTGTAAAATCTCAGTAACAATTATATTTGTGCAGAAGAAATGAGAAGTTTGAGTAAAAAATGATGACTGTTGATATGGTATTCAGCTTTGGCTTATGTAGTCAAGTGACTTGCCTCAAAATTCAAAACATGTATAAGTTATGTATTTTTTTTGTTACCTCGCTGTATGTGCCATCAGGGTTGCAAACAGGCACAAAGACCTGTGGGAAGAGCTTCTTGGCCTGCTGTTCTGTGTATTTCTTCTCTGCTACACATCTGGATGTATCTGAGGAGCATCACAAATCAGCAAAATCACTAGACACGCTATTTTCTTATGCTCCACAACTATGTAACCAACATACTTAAAAACTCAGAAGAAGATGTTGAATTTCACAGATGATGAAGAATAGAAGAAAAATGCAGGGAGAGAGCAGCGACGAAGGGGAAACAATTCAAGACATTTCGGAAGCGGCAGATACTTGTGTGGCTGGGAATAGAACCAACACCCCCAGTATTATTAGGAGAAGTCAGGCAAGCCTGCACACTGCCTGGTGGTAAAGCCATTACTGAGCGAGACAGCTCATGCTGCTCTTGTAGAACATTCCAGTCACCCAAGAAAAGGGCTGATGCACAGGGAAAACCTGACCCTTCCTTAATGTCTGAGTCTGTCTCACTCTCCTCCAAAAACCTCGACCGTCTGCGAGGTTCAGCCCAAGCTCTCCCCTCAAACTCAGCAACTTTTCACCCAGGTGCACCTCCAGTCTTTTCACATCTCTCAGTTAGAAACATGGCTCATCCCATCATTCCACAGCTGCTTTATCTCACCTGGACAGCAGCACCAGCAGTGCAAACTTTCAGGAAATTTTGGACATGGATGAGTCTGATGATAACTCGATAAGACGCAGTAGGTGCCACACAGTGCTCATCTGGCTGCTCCTCAAATCATATTAAAACAATAATTCATGCTAAGTTTAAAAACATTCACCAGTTTAGCTGGAGTCTTGTTGCTGGCATGGCTTACAATAGATTAGCCATTTGACACATTCAGGGGGAGTGCACTGCTTTCTCTTAATCTAGTGTGTGTCTATGTGTGTGTTTTGTTGACACTGGTGAGGAGAGTGGGCAAAGATGCTGGATGTTCTGGAGGGAGGAAAACAGTGAATTGAGGAGCTCTAAAGTTAGCTCCAGTGGAAAAACCCAAAACCATCATCCTTCTCCAGGGGGCTCTGACCAAAAAAGCTGACTGGAAAAAATGACAGGACACTTGAATCATCCTAGCACAGTGATAGAAAACAAATGTGGTGCCACTCTCACCATCTGCACAATCCCATCTCTGTGCTTTTAGGCCAGGCCAGACCTCTGGTTTATTTCGGGTGCTGCTGCTGTGTCTTCACTCCCCCCATCCAGAAAGCAGTGGGGGGGTCCAAACTCTTATAGACTTGATGTTATTGACGCATACAATACGACTTTCATGGACCCTCGTCCCTTTCAGCCTCCTGGCTGGAATCCTCTATTCTGCGTCTTGGTGCTGTCCACCACAACCAGATGTCTGCTTAGAGATGTTGCCATGGAAACCCAGCACAGGCATAAAATTGTGAAATGCTTTTCCAGTGTATGACACTTCTTTTTAAGCAAACTTTTTTGCTCATATTCCCTGCATTAGTGGTCTAATGTTGTAATGTTGTAAGAATGGAGCATTGTCCCCAGTCTACAGAGCGATGAACTAGCAGTATAGAGTTAGCTAGTGGGGCAGGGGTGAGAGGGTTCGGGGCTGAACCATTGGGGTGTATGGGTTCTTCTTCCTACCAACAACGACTAACAATGAGGGAGTCTGTGAGCTGCCTGACCTCACAGGCTCTCCTTCCATTTTGCCATTCATCCCCAGTCTTCTACTGGTCCCATATATAAAGCTTTACATGTAGCACGATGAAAATGAGACCATGAATTCTTATCTTTCTGCATATTAATTTCCCTTCACAGAACTCAAGACATTTCACATAAATGAGGACGTTTTTGGTCCTGTGATGCTATTTCTTATATATACATATATAATATCATTTCCAGTGAAGTCAAAATAATTTATCATTTGGCAAATTAATGACACGTCCCTCATCACACAAATGGTGTGAAATTATGAAACCAGCCAGGCAACAGTGAACCCCCACTCCCACAGTGTCAAACCCACTTGTCCTCCCAGCACTCAAAGAATCAATTATGCTGAAATGAATTTAACCCACAAGTTTCTAATGTGACCCCCCTCTGCGCATTTGAGGGCATCAGGCGGCGCTGAAGCGTGACTCGTGACCTGACCTTTGCATGGCCCTCGGATGACCTCCAGCTGGGGGTCGTGGCACTTGGCTCGGAGGAACTCGCAGCGAGATGTGAAGGTCCTGCCATCGGAGGCGCACAGGGGTTTGCGAGGAGTTCCGCTGCATTCCATGTTGCACTCCTTATCCTGATCCACCCGCAGGAACTGCAGAAGTGAGAAGGTAAGAGATAAGCAGAGAAATCAGTTGCTAAATGAGCCATTTCTGGGAATAAGTGTCCTCTGCACCGAAACATTGTAATCTCCAAAACAACAGGTGGGATTCTTGAGGAATTTAGGAAGACTAGGAGCTGGAGCTGGTGGAGGGAAAATGCATTTTCTGAAAACAAGCTACTACACAAAAAGACTGTAATTAACAATCAAGTACTAGAAAGCACTGATAAACAGTACAGTGCATAGACACAAAGATGAGGCAGTGGTGCTGCAAGCCTGCGAGGGTGCAGCTTTGCTTTGTCTTTGTCTAAAGGGCTGAAGAAGACTTTGACTGACACATCCTCTTTTCTTTTTCTGTGCCAACACCTGGACAGGTATTCACCTGAAATCACTGCAAAGGATGTTTTACTCAGCCATGAAAAGGGAAACAAGGAGTCCTGGCTGAACGCATCGGATCACCTGTGTCAATGCCACCATTGTATCTGCCACCATGGTATGAAACTCCCTCGCCAGGCCACACAATGGGGCCGTGGTGGTGGTAAGGGGGCTGGCAACAAGCTGTGACTGCTACAATGAATGAAAAGACAGTGAATGAGTAGCTGAATAAACTAGATGTCAGTGATCTTTGTGCTGCTACAGTGTGAGTGTTTTCATAAAGTTTGCATGATTCATTCACTTTGGCGGAATAATGACCTGGGTAGAATGAAAAAAAAAACCAAACAAACTCGATACTCGTGCAGAGGCAGGTGCTGTTTTCAGTCAGTCTTTTCCAAAGAGAAATATCTGTGAGCTTTTGTCTTCTCCTATAATAAAAATATTTGCACATATGAAACACTGTCATTTTGTTCTAGTTTTCCTTTTTATTTGTGAAGTGTTCAGTTTTCAGTAGATGCACAAACATCCAAAAATCTCTTTCTGTCATCTATTCACAGCACACAGACAGGAACTTTCTCCCTTTCATTCACTCCTTCTTATCAATCTGTGGCAAAAAAAAAAAACAGAAAAGAAAAGGTGCACTTCCATAAAGAGGGAGTGACGATTACGAGTGAAAAAAATTTGTTATGTCTGACATCTTACAAATATAGTGGGGAAGGTGTGTGTGTGTGTGTGTGTGTGTGTGTGTGTGTGTGTGTGGTGGTGGTGGGGAGGGGGGTGTAGTGTCGCAGGGCTACATGCACCTGGAAGAGGGTTGGCAGAGAAGGTAAAGTTGCCTTGGGCCAGTGGGGGGAGATGCAGATACACTCTGTCAACCATGCTCATAAATCTCCCAGTAGGGACAGAGATGGTAGGCCCGTTCAAACACACTGGAAGGAGCTGTGAGGGGGAAGATGACTACTTTGGACTGAATGAAATCTTTCAACAGATAAGTATAACATTGTCACGAGGAGGACAAGAAGCTTTAAAAAGTGTCCTGACACTGCAGAGATGAACTGATTCCTGGGGCTACATTCATTCATATTTGTTCATATGTTATTGGAAAATTAAGTTAAGGTATTATTCTTCTTTATCTGGATGAAGGATTGGCATATTAAGGACATAATCTGCTTTGGTTTAAAGGGTTACAAAACCAAAAAGTTAGGAGCCCACCTGATTGTTATGCTGTGATGGTGGAATTGGAAGTTTGATGTTTCTGACTGATACTTCTTCCGTGAAGAAGATCCCTCTTCAGAACATATTAATGAAATAAACACTGTTGTTCATCATCTAAACACATCTCCCCAGCTCTATTTTTAGCTACTTATGTATTTGTCTTGTTCTCTTAATAAACACAAGAGCTTACATGTCCCTGCCCCTACCCCCTCATTGTGTCTCTCAGTTGCTTGAATTGTTTGCATCATTGCATTTAACTTGCAGAGTCTTATTGGTACACTACTCCTCCCTCCCTCCCATTCCTCTTCTCCCCTCTTCTATTGCCTTCACGCACAGGTCAGGAAGGACATACTTCTTCAGCAGTCTCTCACAGTTCCCCCTTCACATGAAGACAGCTCCAAAGCCAGTAACTACACCAACAGTGTCTGAGTGTGTCCAGCCATGCTTGGTGGTGGCCGGGCAGCACTTGCCACAGCCAGTGTATTCACACTACACCAGCATCAGCCCCTGCCAGCCAGCAGACTGACATCGCAAACAGAGTCATTCAGCGGCCCAGCATCCTGCTAGAGGTCCACTCTACAGCACACAGCAGAGCGCCAAGCAGCAGCAAGTTTACAATAAAGCTCCAAGAATGCAGCATGGAAAAACACAGTTAGCTATGAAATCAGCCACCCATGAAATCAACCACCCAGATTCACTATCAGACATCCAAGTATTTGTTTCCAAGTCACAGTTGGCCACACTGAAGGAAGGATAAACAAAGATGTGAAAGTGAGCGAGAAAAAGAAGCTTCAGAGACTAATGGTGTTTTGAGGACCTCTTCCTCCTGTGTACACCTAATCATAGTTAGCTCTCCGCTGCAGATCTTTGTGTGTTTTGCCTGTGGTGATGGATGGGTGAGGCTGAGGCAGAGCCCCGACACTCCCCTGATGTCTCATTCCAGCCTCTCCAAGTCGACACCATCATCACACACAGGAACATGGTGGAGAGTGATGGATGGCCTCCGCACAAACTTCCACCCTGAATTATCATAAAAGGAGACTCGTACAAGTCTGAACATGTATTTTGACAATTTATTGCTCAAATCCTTTTCTTGTCTACTTGCAGGTATCTGGTGCTCACTTTCTCTGTTTGTCTTTGTCTTTCTCTTTATTTGGCCTCTTTCATGATTTTTTCTTTTGTTCTTTGTGTGACCACTCTTGGAAGATGCTTTTTGCATCTGCTCAAATAATACAGGAGGTTGGCAAAGGAACAAGAGACAGGCAAGAGAGGGCGAGACGGGCGGAGTGTAAGGGAAATTTTTTTTTCCAAGATCAACCAGCATACAAATCAAATCCTATTACCTCCCCCTGGCTCGGCGGCATTGTGTGATTGAATGGAGTATGGAGGAGGCGAACCTCCAGCTGAGAGTGCATTGTAGGCTGATAAGAGCCTTCTGGGCTGGGAGGCCCCTGCTTCCAGAGCCTTGAGAGGCCCCTCACACCATAGCTTCGCAGGGTCAATGGGGGCCCCAGCTGAGAGCTGTGGCAAATGTGTTAAATGCCCTTGGCAGGAGTTTCCTGCATGGATGCTAGGATGCAAAGGGGATCATTAGTTTCCAGCACGGTGGAAAGGGAAGAAAGTGTCAGCGTTTAACCAGCCTACTAACTCAATCAAAGAAAAAGGCATTTAATTGCTTTGAAAGACATTAAAAAGAAACGGAGGTGCTGCAAAAGACTGGTATTGACTGGTAGTCATGTGATAATGAAAACTGTCTCTTTGGGCAGGTGCAAAAATTCTGGGAAAGCACAGGGGACAACAGATTACAGTTTGTATGTAAAGATTTGAAAAAGAGGCAGCCACTGCTCTATGTGCCCCCATCTCCTCACACACTATTTCATATTTCCATAAACAATGGAAAAAAAATTGGTCTCATGAATAACCTGGGCAAATATCCCATATATTTAACTGCCTGTTTGACCTCAAATATGCACAAAATATTACATGGATACATTTTTTAAAACCAGTAACGGCCTCTCCTGTGTCTGTCAGACAATAAACTATCAATCACTCACATAGCTCTGTAACAGAAAGTCCAGTGCTCCATATGCTATTCCACTAAAGACAGTCTGATAAGCCAACGTGGGGAGGTATGACACACAATATGAAACAAAAATCCACTGAAACACGAAGTAGAGAAGTTTCTCATTCTTACAGTCCTTTTCAGAGCATAGTGGATAATGTGTCATATTCAAACACACCACAAACACAGCTACACCTGTGCAACCTTTCTATTAACTGCCAGGTAAATAGTACCAAGCATGTCCCATATAGAGAAACACTCCTCACACACATTATCCGTATCCTTGGTGTATGTGTGTTAATATGTGTATCAATTCAGTGAAGCATCTGCTAGGTACAACACTTCCTCCCACATTCCACAACTCCACAGTGCCGTCAGGGAGAAAGGATCTCCGACCCTTCACCTGAAGGTTAACAACTCATGGCCATTTGTTTCCAATTGGATACCGAGGCATCTTTTCCAGAACCATAAATAATGGTGCTGGGAGAGGTGGCTGTCACATCAGCCTCTAAATCAAGAGGGGGGGCCTCTGACAATGCACATTCCACTCTCTATTAATCTTCCTTTAGCACTGTACCTGCACTTGATCATGGCCATGAAATTCCCCCGAAGATGCACTTTCTGTCAGAGTTTAATGTAAAATGATTGCCCTGCTGCTGTAAACAATGCCATGTGCTTTAGTGCAGAAGACCCTGGCAGCTCAGCCTCTGAAGAGCTACTGAAACAACAAGAGTAAAGAGAGGCAGCCGAGTCGAGAAGCTGGCAGGCAGGTTACAGCAGCAAAACCAAACTGCAAAGGCACTGCTACACACGAGTCAACTCTGTTACAAGCCTGCAGCCTAGCCTTGGCATGGCAGACACACTGTGCAGACACTCAGAAATGCGAGGTCACTTAGTTTACATGACTGACAAAAAACACAGAGCTATTTTCTCAGTGCAAAGCTCTACTTGATGCTCTCTTGAGCTCTAAAATCCGCATGAATTTCTGCCAGATATAAAACATTCAACTAATTAAACCCTCTTCTTTTAGACTGAGATTATCTAAAATGTAAGCATATGCCAGAATGCAGCTGTAATTTACTTGAAAAGGATCTTTATATTTATTCAATATTTAATTATTTCAGATTATTTGATTAAAAAGCTCACAAGAAGCTTGACTAAAAGAAGCTGATTTAGAACTACTTCTCTTATGTTAAAAGATATAGATTTTTCAGATTATGATCTTCGTGATATTAGGCATAGAAAGCACAAGCACATCCTTTACTTTTAAACCATCTTTTACCCGTGAAAATGAATGACATTCATTCTGGGAGTTAGACGTCTCTTCATACCGTGAGAGCGGAGAACTTTTGAGCGCGTCCAGCGCACAGCAGACTGAGGAAGACCAGCAGTGGACAGATGCGCATCCTGACGCAGCGTGGTAATAAACTCTCCAAATTACGCACGGTCCAATATTGTGTTGCCAGGACTTCACTTAGGCGCAAAACTGTCTTTGAAAGAAGTCAAAAATGTTTTTTTTAAAAATCCGCACCAGTCTTTCCGAAAAAAAAAAAATATATAAAAAATATATATATATATATCAGTGGAGTCTTGGTAGTTTATTTCACGTCCTTTCCTTGGTTTCGTCTGCCAAACCGTTTGTGTAGACACTCTTCTTATTTTCTGGCAGTGCGATAAACCCCCCCCGTGTCCCTGACCTTTTCCCCTCCCTCGGTGTCTCTTCCCTCTTTCTCCCTCTCTTTAACTCAACTTCGTTTTTCCACACCCCTTTCTACCACACTAGATTTTGCGGACTAGATCTCTTATCGGATGCAGGCGGTTCTCCAGCCGGTAGTCAGTCAGGTAGGCGTAAGTTTGGAGGAACTTCGTCAGCTGCTGGTAGTCGAGCCAAACACCTCAGGTATTCTTCTCTTTCACGCCGTTCTCCTTCAAAAGTCTTTGTGAGGATGCTCGAACGGCAAA
>VUQI01060910.1:36672-90559 GCA_015106735.1 Paratilapia polleni
GAGAAAAAGAAAAAAAAAAAAAAAAAAAAAAAAAAGTGGAGGGGATCAGACAGGCTTCTGTCTGCTGGGAGAGTCAGCAAGAAAAAAACCCCCACAATCTGCCCTTAATTTTTCATTGAGATGGACCCATACACAACTACATACATTTTTAAATGATCTGTCTATATAACATTTTCAAAAGAAAAACAGGTCCTTCAGTTTCACACAAAAAGTAGGGGTAGCCTACAATCTCAAAGATTATATAAAAGTAAAATAATGGAACAATTTGTTCCTTTGATCACATATTTAACACCAAGTAGTACATTATTGGTGAAACGGTATTAAGCCATTCTATCAGCGCTGAAGCCAGATCTGAACATGAATCAGTTTGCCATTTCTTCTCAATAATTCTCAGTTTGCCGAGCCCGTGACCACTGGAGCAGTCTTTCTTTCATGATGCAGAGCGGCCCATTGCGACTATAACGCCACCTAACGGTAGTCGCATGTTTTCACCACCTGCTCAGCACACTGTGCATATGGTTTGTCATTCTACACACCTACTTTTGACTTCTTTTATTTGCCAGAACTCAGCGCTATCCCATACGTTTGAGTTTGTTTAAAACTGAGAAAAAAAGAGACCATGACTTTTTAACATACATATTTATAGGAAGCAAATAATTGTGTGACATAAGAAACATGAAATATAAGTAATATGGAGGTCGAACCAAGAAGTATGCTTAATGAACATATTAAATCATATCCGTTTGTCTGAAATATGATTGGTCAAAGACAGGTGTAGCCTAATTAGTAGCATTATTCATCGGTACACTGTATTAATAAGTAAAAAGCACAGGGGTAACAAATATATACCTTCCAGTTAGGTATGCAAGTTTCAGGGCACTAAAACTGAACAGAGCCAGTGTTAATATTGGCACCTATAGCTATCTATATTCAGCCTAGCGTTAATTATTCAGAAAAATAACTGTGCATACAGAGAAGAATAGAAAAACCAGTGAAGCTAATCAAACACATTAATCCATCCATCCATCCATCCATTTTCCATCCATCCATCCATCCTATTCAGGGTGGGGGCTGGAGGGCGAGAGGCGGGGTACACCCTGGACAGGTCCAAACACATTAATGAATCCCTAAATATGAAGAGACCTGCCTTGCTCTTGTTTTCAGTTTCGCAGAGTTTTGCCTTTTTTTGTTTCCCTAAGGGAAACTTAAGGAAAAATCGCGGAAAGAAAACGTTATTCAAAAGGCTATTTTAATACACCACCCTCCTACATCCGTTTTATTTAAAATAACCTTTAATTCACACAGTAAGTTTGAAAATCGACAGTTTCCCTTGCTTTTTAAAAAGAAAACTCAATTTCCCATAGTGCTCTAATAACACTCTATCACTCATACGTCACAGCTTCTTCCTTCCGCTTCTTCTCCTCTCTCCAGCGCCAGCTGCGTGGTTTAGCGGCGGTAGCTAACCGAGTACTCATTCTCTTTTTTCACTCCACTATTTAAGAAGCTCGGACTAAAAGCTAATACCATGTCATACCACGACGACGAAGATGTAAGTACACATTTACTGTTTCAAACATTCGAGCACTGTTATTATAATAACATTGGCATACTAGTTAGCTGTGTAGCTAGCTTGACTCCACCGGTATAGTACAAGAGTAGCTTGAATGAGCTAGCGTGATGCTAAATAATTGTTAACGCCTGTTTTAAAAAAAATGCAACCATAACACGTAGCTAACTGCCTGTAACGCTCTGTATTTAGTTTTCAGTGGTAGAAAGTGTCGTGGCATGTAAAGTATTGATCAATCGACTGATCGCTTCTCGCTGGAGAGACGTTAACTTTGTATCAGTAACAAATGTGTGACTGCTTTGTTTCCTCAGTACGATCCCTACGCCTACACAAACGACTACGACCTGCACACTGGTTAGTATACTCATGATTATATATATATATTTTTTTTTTATCTAAATGTGCAATCAGTTTTGCATGAACTCTTCTTGTTTATAGTCAGTATATAACTTAAAAAGCAGCTCCTAGAGCAGATTAAAATATATTGATGTCATTCTCCCACATCCTTGCAGGTGATCCTAAAGCAGACCTGGCCTATGAGAGGCAGTATGAGCAGCAGACCTACCACGTCATCCCGGAGGTCATCAAGAACTTCCTGCAGTATTTCCACAAAACCACCTCCGACTTGATCGACCAGAAGGTTTATGAGCTGCAGTCCAACCGTGTGTCCAGTGAGAGCATTGAGCAGAAGATCTACGAGATTCAGGACGTCTATGAGAACAGGTAAACTTAACTCTGTGTGCATAACTCTCACACTGTGTGTGCATGGTTGGTGGGTTGACTTTTTCACTTTACCATTTCAGCTGGAACAAGTTGACTGACCGTTTCTTCAAAACCTCTCCCTGGCCAGAGGCTGAGGCCATTGCATCACTTGTTGGCAATGGTGAGAGTGTCATCCATTACCTGTTCCACTTTTGGTTTTCTATGCAATCATTTGTAGAGATGTTTTTATTCTTTGTTTGTTGTGTGATAAATAAAATAGAAACTTGTACTTGTTAAGATTATTATGAGATGTTGTAGGTGTTTATACATATGCATTTATTGAGAGATCTGTTTTTAGAATAAGTTTAATCTGTTTTGTGTGTGGTTCACCAGTGGAGACATTTCATGTTGTTTTTGTCTGTCTTGTTTTGCAGATGCCGTCTTTCTCATTCTCTATAAGGAACTTTATTACAGACACATCTACGCTAAAGTCAGCGTGAGTAGCTCCTAAATATGAACAATCATCAGTGTCTTTTTGATCACTGTGTGGAAACTTTTCCAGTATTTGGCTGCAAATATACTTTTCTGTATTATCAGGGTGGACCAACTTTGGACCAGAGGTTTGAGTCTTACTACAATTATTGCAACCTCTTCAACTACATTCTCAGTAAGTAGCACAAATTATCCCTATATTTTTCTCTCCCCTGTTGTGACTAGTGTAAAAACACCAGCCATATGAAAATGTTGTTGACTTTAAACAGATGCTGATGGACCAGCCCCCTTGGAGCTGCCAAACCAGTGGCTCTGGGACATCATTGATGAGTTTATCTATCAGGTATGTTACATGCTTTTTAGAACATATCAATAATTTTCCATAAGACACAAACATGAGTGATCAAAATAAAGAGATCAGATAGATGGTGCTGTTAATGTTATTGTTGCTTTTGCCTCCAGATGGGTGGCACATTAAACAAGACATTTGCACTCTAATGATTACTTTGTTTAGTTCTTACACAGATAGCCCATGTGGCTAATGTCTCCTGTCCAACACTCCAGAGAGTATGTTTAAAATCTACTAACAGAGATGTGGGAATTGCACTCTTCCCTCTTCAGTTCCAGTCCTTCAGTCAGTACCGCTGTAAGACAGCCAAAAAGTCGGAGGAGGAAATCGAATTCCTGAGGAGCAACCCGAAGATCTGGAACGTCCACAGTGTCCTCAACGTTCTGCACTCCCTGGTGGACAAGAGCAACATCAACCGTCAGCTTGAGGTCTACACCAGCGGAGGTAAAGAAGAATGTTTCCAAGATACTTATAGAAAGGACAGAGCATCTGGGGAAACTTTGATTTTAAAATCTTGAATTATGTCAATTTAAGACCTTAAAATTCAGAAGTGTACAGGCTGTAAACACGTGATGTGTTGGCATGATGCAGGAGACCCAGAAAGTGTGGCTGGGGAATATGGACGTCACTCCCTGTACAAGATGTTGGGTTACTTCAGTTTGGTCGGGCTCCTGAGGCTTCACTCTCTGCTTGGTGACTATTACCAGGCCATCAAAGTGCTAGAAAACATTGAGCTCAACAAGAAGGTAAGGCCTTATTTAACACCTCGTGCAGAGAGGTTGCAAACAGCAGGGGATAGCAAAGAGAGAGCTCATAAATTTATCTGACATATTAAATTTGAATAAAAATTATAATACACTAACACTGTAAAGTAAATGCATAATTCCTGCTTTTTTGTCTTTTTGGTGACATTTTTCTTCTGCAGTTGTCGTGAGGAATCATAGATGATGTCGTCATCATGCAGTATCATAGGGTTGTTGTTGCTGTGGGCAAAAAAATCTTCAGAGTAGGGCTGGGTTATATATAAATATATTTTTAAAAAAAAATTTTTTTTAAATAGTGTTTCTTCGGTAAGGCCAGGCCAGCTCTCCCCTCACTGTACTTGCTGACTTGAGCATTGTCGCCTCCAGTCTGCATCTGCATCTCAAGCTAATCCTCAGAGTTCTCCTGCAGCATGGAGGGAAACTCACCATTGGTCAACAAACATAACTAAAATAACATTTGTAGCAATAAATGGCAGTTTGTTGATCTGTTGAAATGAGATACTAAAAAAGAAACTGCTCTTTTTCTGTGTAGTCCATATTTCTGTATATATTTTGTTCCCTGTCTTTCAGAGTATGTACTCTCGTGTTCCCGAGTGCCAAATCACCACCTATTACTATGTGGGGTTTGCCTACCTAATGATGAGGCGCTACCAGGATGCCATTCGAGTCTTTGCCAACATCCTGCTCTATATCCAGAGAACGAGAAACATGTTCCAGAGGTCAACGTATAAATATGAGATGGTCAGTAACAGCAGTACTTTTTAGACATTTTCTTAGCTTTAACAATGGATTCTTCCACCTATCCTCCATACAGAACATGGTCAGATAACTTCAGACCACAATAATTGGGATGTGTTGATTTGCTTTAAAATGCTGTGATACATGAATAATAAAAAAGGCCCTTTCATAACATTGTGTGGAATTATCAAACAGTATTGTGTTTGGAACAGATGTCATAATACCTGGATATTTTCTTTAGATTAACAAACAAAATGAGCAGATGCACGGCCTGCTGGCCATCGCTCTGACCATGTACCCGATGCGCATTGACGAGAGCATCCACACCCAGCTGAGGGAGAAGTACGGGGACAAGATGCTGCGTATGCAAAAAGGGTAAGACAAATACTCATTAGCTTGTTTTGCAAGAACTTTGCTTCAGTTGTGGGTCAGTCCTACAGTCCGTACAGTAAAATGTGGAATGTGGGACTTTGTTTGTGGGCTGTGTGCGCCGTCGATAATGTATGACATCAGCAGCGTTTGTGTGCAGTCTCCGTAACTTCTTCAGTGCCGCAAATGTTTCCTTTTCCATCTCAGAGATCTGCAGGTGTTCGAGGAGCTGTTCAGCTTTGCCTGTCCCAAGTTCTTGTCGCCTGTAGTGCCAAATTACGACAACGTCCACCCCAACTACCACAAAGAACCTTTTCAGCAGCAGTTGAAGGTCTTTGCTGAGGAGGTGCAGCAGCAGGCCCAGCTTTCCACTATTCGAAGGTGAGTGTACCAACTTGTGAGTGTGTGTAGTGTAATTTTACCTGTAAAGCTTGGAGTAATGCACAAAGACACTCTGGGTGTAGTTTTTTATGTATCATATTCTCCTCCAGGCTTTCCACCACACTTTGCACACAGTTTAAATTCTTTATAGAAACCAGTAGACTTGTCTGGGTGCCCTCACAGCTCATCTAAATCGCAATGTGTCATTGCAGCTTCTTGAAGCTGTACACCACCATGCCAGTGGCCAAGCTGGCCGGATTCCTGGACATGTCAGAGCAGGAGTTCCGTATTCAGCTGCTCGTCTTCAAACACAAGATGAAGAACCTGGTGTGGACCAGCGGCATCTCAGCACTGGACGGAGAGTTCCAGTCTGCTTCTGAAGTTGACTTTTACATTGACAAGGTAAATTAAAGTGATCTCTTTGAATTTTCTGTACTGTTGTTTAAATGGCGTGTCACAGGGTGAATGACTGAGGAACGCCTGCAGTTGGGGGGCGGCTGTGGCTCAGGAGGTAGAGCGAGTCGTCTACTAATCGGAAGGTCAGTGGTTCGATCCCTGGCTCCCCTAGTCTGCATGCCGAAGTATCCTTGGGCAAGATACTGAACCCCACGTTGCTCCCGATGCATTCATCGGAGTGTGAGTGTGTGTGAATGTTAGTAAGCACTTAAGTGTAGATAAAAAGTGCTGTATGAATGTATGTGTGACTGGGTGAATGTGGCCTGTAGTATAAAGCGCTTTGAGTACACAGAAACTGAGTAGAAAAGCGCTATATAAGTACCAGTCCATTTACCATTTGTTAATTTGGGTAAAATGAAGCAGCAGGTTCAGATTCACTGTTAAGTTTCACAGGAGGTTAGACACATGCTGTATATATAACAGTAAGTGGGAAAATCATTTCAGAGGTGTATGTGGCTCATTGTACTTTTATCTCTTTGTATTTAATGAGATTCCCCCCCCCCCCAAACACTCTTAACACAGGACATGATCCACATTGCCGACACAAAAGTTGCTCGTCGGTACGGAGACTTTTTCATCAGACAGATCCACAAGTTCGAGGAGGTAACCATCCATCATGCTTCTGAATGGAAAATACGTAATGTCTGAGTTGCTAACTTTTGCAAGATGTCATGGTTTTGTTTATAAATTGCATGTCACTCTATTTGGAGGGGAAAAAGTTTGGAAATTAAACAGTTGTCCCCAATATTAGTTTGCCTTGCACTGAAAAGATTTTGATTACAGGACTAATAGTTGCTTCTTGTGCATCCTTTGTCTCCCTACAGTTGAACAGGACTCTGAAGAAGATGCCAGTCACTAGTACCACCGTGACATCAGGAACTGCTACAGGCCGATGAGTGAAGAAGACCTCAGGGGCGAAGTCTTCTGTTGCCTCCTTCCAGTTTTTTGACAGCTATTATTGATGAAAACTTTTCTATGTAATCTGGTAACAATAAAAGGATGGAGTGATGTACTAAAAATAATGACTTGTATCTTTTTTCCTCCCAAATACCTGGTGAATATGTACTCTTTAAAAACCAGTAGGAGGCAGTATTTACCAGTGGTCACAGTAGCATAGATGCTAAGTTTTTAAAAGGCTTGTAGGTTTTTTTGTAGTTCAGAGGCCCTTCAGCATTCAGTATTATGTTATTTTCTCTTGAAAACCCTGTTAACCTTTTGTTTGTGTGTGTGTAGAACAGAAGTCCGCTGTGAGGTAACTAGCTGTCATGGCAGGACAAATATTTATCGTCATTAAAGTTTCTCAGTTTCCCAGGCCTTTGTTCCTCCTTGAGCTCATTCTACTGCATTAGGCACCACACAGTTTTCATCACAACATGTACTGAGGTCAGAGGCCATTGCATAAATCTTTTTATTACCACAGATCATCCCACAACATTTCCCAACACAGATCTCAGGGCTGGTGACAAAAATGACAAAGAAATAAAAACTTACAAAATGGGAATATAAAAAATTAATTTTTTAAAACACACCACTCATCAGAAACAGCATTAGTTGTCCTGCAAATGAAAACAGAATGACATACGTCACCATAGCACAAAATACACATACTCCAAACATCCAAAGTTGTCCCCTACCTATTTTGGTAAGCCAGCATTTTTTCTTCAAAAATATCTTTTAATTCCATCACATTTTCTAGAAAATAAAAAAATAAAGCAAACATTGCTCATTTGAGCATGACTTTTACTCCCTCAGGTGGCAGTGTAAAGTCTCTGTGGGCACAATGCCTCCTTTATGTCTATAAAAATGGGATAATTCATATTTTTCCCCATCTATAAGTCTTTATTGAGGCTTTCTTTAACTGCCTTTAATATCAAATTTCTCATAAAGGTTTATTTTCTCCCTGTAGCTCCAGTCCCAGATAACAGTCATCTTTCGTCCACCATCTTCATAATTTGAGTCTTCCAGTTATGCGAGGATTCTTCTTGTATGTGACTAACACAGTTATGCTCAAAATGGTGAGCTGGACCAGGGTCTGGATGTTGTCTGCTGCCCTTCAGACCTTTTTATAATGATCAAAAAGAGCTCAGGCCCCTCATCCTTTTGTGTCAGGTGAAAACTCCACTCTGTGAGCATCACTGAGAAAATACAGGTTCCCCTCTATGCATTAAATGTTCATCAGTAAATTCCCAACAACAATATCTATCTAATATCTCATTCAACACTGACACAGGCATCTTTCAAAAAGGAAAAATATCAGCATGATAAGGAATTGTGTCATTTTCTGAGTGTCCCATTGACGGCCATCCGCTGGTCTGAGTGTGTGTAGCTTCATATTCTTTTTTTTTTTTGAGTGTGTGTGTTTGTGTTGATGTGAGTGCAGTCCAGGCATGACTTCAAAAAGTCAGTGAGAATGAGGCACCTTCTGACGATTTTAAGGTCGTGGTTCAACAAGCTTCTCCCACGGGGAGGCTTAGTCCCTCTTTTCCACTCAGCTCTTCGATTGAAAGTTGATGACACCAGTTGTTTTTTGTCTTGCTGAAGAAAAGTGTTCTGTTTGTGATTTTCCCTTTATTTATTTTTTTTTTTAAACAAACCATCTCTTGACAGACCCAACCTGGGACCATTTCCAAAGTAAGATCCACTGAAACTGACCCAGTGCTGCGTTAGTCCTTTTTCAGGATGTCTCACTGATGCACTGATGTTGGCTGATGATGTTCCCTAGACTACACACACTCCTCCTCCAGTCCTTCCCAAACTTATCAGGGTGGCGGTGTGGAGGCACAAGGACACACACGAGTCATGGTTGCGCTCAGACCAGCGAGGCCTCGGCTAGTCATAACTCTGTGATCTCCAGGGGACTCTCGGACAGGGTGTCCCCATCCTTGTGGCGGTGCATCGGGGTGGACTTTGCTGACTCTGTGCGTGCGTTGCGCTCAGAATACAGCACCCCATCAGCGTTCAGCGCCTCCAGAGAACGCGCCAGGGCCCGCTGGTCGTCCTCGGGCAGGCTGTTGAGGTCAGAGGTCAGGAGCGTGCCTGTGCTGCCGTGGACCACATGCACACCTTCAGGTCCTTTCAGCTCCACAGGAAGCTTGTGCTTGAAGCGCAGAGTGCCACGACCTCCACCCATGCCCAGATGCTCGTCGTCCTCATCATCCAAATCACTCTGGATCAGCTGTTAAAGGAGGACAGGAGAGGAGAGGGAGAATGAATGAAATTGCTGATAAAATCTATTAGGTTCATAAAGAAATAGCTTTGACAAGGTGCTGGAAAGGGGTAAATCAGTGGAATGCAACATTTCACGAGAGAAATTAGTAGATCACTGGAAGAAAAAGATTTGGAAATGTAGTGAGACAATTGATCAGCAAAGGATAACATAATTCACACCAGACCTGGTTTAAATAGAGCCAAACAGTTCTTAGGAATCACTTGTTTGGGAGGACTGCGCAAGGCATCCACATCAGAACAATTAAGAAAAGTAGAAAAATATCACTCTTAATGCTGCACTTCAAGTGACTGTCTACATTTATAGGCACCTTTTGTGTGGTAAACTTCATCTTCAGTTGAAATAAACAGATGAAAATACAGTGCAAACTCTATTTGACCCAAAGTCTGGTTCACAGTACTAGAGAATGCAGAAGTAATAAGGTGTCACGTCAGAGCAGCAGACGAGATGTCAGAAACGGAAATGAAAGAAATGCAAGATCATTCTCCAGCTGTGGCAGACAGGAACACTGGCAGCAGGTGCAGATAGATCATCCATGTTTTTTTTGGCCCACCTCAGTGACAGATGAGAGATCTCCCTCGGTTGTGGATGCCGTGACAAGCCGTGCTGCAAAGAGCTTTTTCAGTCTCAGGTAGTCGTCCAAGACCACCTTGAGCAGGGAACCCTGACAGGATGGCAGTTATGATCAAACAAAGTCTGTAACATCATCCACCCTTACACACCTTCACTGTCACAGGAGTGAAATGAGAATCCAGAGCAGGAAGACCTAGCCCCAAAACATAGAGGTGAGTATCAACAGCCTATATTAGAGTCCTCAGGGTCTCCCTCTGTATTTTCTTCTAAGGACCTCCTCCACTTCTCAGGAATGGAGGAGGTCTTAAGTTCTTTCCCCTGACCCTGTCCCCCCAATGCATTTTAGAATGGGTGCAGGAAAGAGTATAGTTTAGTGATTTGATATATGTGTGTGTGTGTGCATTACTAGGTCTTCTGGTCTCACCTTGATAGGCCCCTCCCTCATGATGTGGCCCAGTTTAGCAATATTGTCGTACTCCTGAATTGCTGCTCTCAAGTAACGATCATCCTCAGGTTTAGCTTGAGGCTCCCGACCAAACGTGCCCTGTGAGGATGACATGCAAATGCTTAAATAGTGAAAAAATCATGGGAGAGCATGTCATGGTAAAAGACACAAACTCATGATGGCTATATTCTTTATCTCTGACCATTAAAACTTGGAGAAAATTTGTATCTGTTAAGCTCCTCTGAGTTTTGTTGAGAAATATGAATGAATACTGGTACTCACATGAGTGCGTGCAGGGCTGTTCCAAAGGTCAGTTATCTCACTCAGGTTCTCAGGCAGATCATCCTCATGGTCAGCCTGAGCAGCCAGCTCTAGGTTGCGACAGAATGGGTCCAGCCACACTGGATTAGCCCTGCAGAGACAAACATCATTACATACATCAGTGGGAGGTTACATAAAGGATATTGCTTACTTAAAGGTCTATATATATATATATAGTATCAGATCAAAGTACTAAATTGTTCATTCTGGTGTTTAGTTCTGCTCCATATGGCCGGTACCAAAAACAAAATGTTACATGTTTGACCCATAATCGGACTGAAACATTTTTGAATTAGTGTGATCTGACATAGCGATTAAATAGAAAATCCAAGAGGACGGTTATGATTCAGCTTAGGGAGTGTCATCATCTTTTTGACATCACAAGGGGCTGCAAACTAAAACAGCTCATTCAGACAAACTTTTCCTGATCTATAGAGAAAGGAAAGAAATGATGGGATGCTTTTCTTCTATTTTCTTAATTTTGGGGTCTATAGACATGCTGAGGATACATAATTATGCTCAAAACAATGAAAATAGTTACCTCAAGGCACTAAATTATGATGTATACCACTCTTACTTACTCTTACACTTACTAAGCCTCATTTGATAAATCCATACAAACCTATAATGTCAAAACAACACTTTGTGGTTTTATGGCAAATTCAATTCTGAAAATACTTCTTGAGGTTGCCTGGCAACTTCACAAGGATGACAAGAAAGCTTAAAAGTACATTTTCCAAAACGTCAAACTATTTCTTTAGTATATATTGCTAAAAAAAGAGAGTTTGACATTGTGGCAAATACACATATTAAACATTTATTTGTTTATTGGTCTTTAACTCAACAGTGAAGTAAGATTTGATGAGAATTTCCTGTAAACAATGTTTGCCAGTGAAGTGTAAAATTAAAACTGTAATCTCACCCCTCAAAAGAGTACTTGTTAGTGTTGGGCATGTCAAGGATATCCATTAGACCCTGGTTTCCTGTATGGTAGAGGACAGTTTAATGTGGTGGAAAAACAGCTTTGAGTTAACTGATATTTTGTACTGTACATTAGCAAATAGCAAAACCACTTCCTGATTAACAGAAAATGGGACCTTCCCACCAGTGAAGTTGCTTCTCACCTGTTGATCCTGCAACGATTGCTTTCAACTTCCTTTCGTGTCTGCGACACACAGGAAGACACATGATGAGCAGATAAACATGTTGATTAGCTGTTCAGACTGACAACTTAAAATGTGACGCGTGACCGAGTGGGTTTCGAATAACTCAAATAGACCGACAATAATACAAAATTCTTACACTCTGCGATAATGCCAGTTCATTGTGACAAACAAAATCCCCGCAAAGCACAGCAGCACAGCCAAGATAATGATGACCAGCTGCGAAAGAGAAAAAGAAAGAGAGCTCAGAAGCACCAAAACCACATAGCATCTGCAGCAGTCTCTAGGCTTCCAGATGTCTCAGCTTTGCACACCTGCAGAGTGGAGATGTCGTCGGGCAATTTGTCACCAACAGCAGGCTGAACATCCACAACATTGTATTTCCTGAACAGGTTTCTCAGCTGCTCCTTGTTTTCATCGATCATCTGGATAACTCTGCAAAGCACAAAAACCAGCAACTCAGTTCATAATCTGTAGTGCTTATAGATGGCTTTTTTACACTGGCCTCATTATGCATCGAATATATGAATGAATGTGTCACCACATTGCACATATTTGGAGTGAAAGTACAAATTAAAGAAGCCATACACAACCTTTCAACATCTAGGATGGTGTTGGTCTGATTGTTGACGACGTGGATGAGCATATCAGTCTGTACATAGCTCACTCTGCCCTTCTTGTCCACATGAAACTAAAAAAAAAAAAAAGGGTCAGAGATGTCAGATATTTACATAGTGCAAACAAATGAAAACCTTTCTCTCAGAAAGCCTAACCTGTATGTCATCTAAGTTGACAATAGCTCCAGTGATGTTGGACAGCAGGTTGATGAAATCTTCCTGGTTTTCACGAACAAAATCAGGAATCTCATTGAAGACTATCTTGACCCTCTGGTCGTCCCGGAGAATATAGATATTCACATTAGTGGTTGTGCTGTGTCCAGCAAAATCACATGCCAAAATCTCAAGCTGAAAGTAGCCTGGATTGAAGGCTGTGAAGAGGTCATGAGTGCGGATTATTCCATCTGTCAAACCTGTGGAAATCAGGGGAACGTATTGTTTCTAAATAAGAAATTTATTTCACTCTGTGAAACTCAAGCGAAATGACATATGGGATGGCATTCTATGTATTTTTCTGCAGCTGCATATTTTGTCACTGTACGCATGTAGGTACAACTGAAACCACGTGGAGAAGATCTGAAAATGGGCACTGGTTTCAGGAACTTTCTTTGTGTGGGAAACTGGCTGCAGGAACCAAACAGTCACTTTTTGTAAAGCAATTTCAATTTCTATAATTTTCTATAATTTACTGTTCACAAATCCAAACAAACAACAAATCCATGAACAAGTATTGGCTGTGTGTTCAAAGTTTGAACTTCATCTGTGACAGAGTACATTGTTGGTTTTATTAATATATAAATTCAAAACAGTGTCAGCCTTTGTCCTTTAAAATAATATATGAACAGTTTTCTGTCCATTTCAAAGTATTTCATTATTATGAGATATTTGAAATAAGTGCATTGTGTTTATATCTCTGCCCACTGTTTTGTGGTGGTGAAGATCACCTTATCCAAAGAGAATGTTTTTGCTTTGTGGAATATTGAAGCTGCCAATTACTCATTGTGCAAGTTTTTTTTTCCCTCACAGGTAAAAATCTACCCAACATTAAATACAATGCATTTTGGTATATCTGGTATGTTGAAGCAATCCCTGTAAAATGTGCTTCAAAACAACTGGAATACTGAAATTAGGGAAACTCACCAATGATGAACATATTGCCAACATCCTCACTGCCGTTGCTCTGTGACTGGAAGTAGCGGATGGTAACAATGTGGTACTGGACCACGCTATTGTTGCCTATATCATTATCTATAGCCACCACCTTGATAAGTTCTGAGCCCACTTTGGCGTTTGCTGCAACTCCTGAAACAAGGAAGAAGTAAAACACTGTAAGTTTAATGGTGGCTCTACACAGACCAGTATACAGATAAATGCAGGAACGCACATTACCTGCAGTGTACTCTGCCTTCATGAAGCGTGGTTTCTGGTCGTTGATGTCATCCAGTTCAATGCGGACCTCCAGCAGACTGGGGTCTTGAGCAGGATCCAGAGCTTTGGCCCGTAGTGACCTCTGACCCCTGGGAGCAGTCCAGCTCCTGTTGCTGGAAGCCTTGATTATGATAGAGTGGACTGGGGTCTCCTCCCGGTCCAGATCTTTGAGCACTTTCAACTCTCCATCTAGACTCAAGCCAAAGTTTCCATCACTGTTTCCCCCTTCAGGCAGAGACAGAAAAGACTTATATTTGGTCACATTAAACACTGGAGGAAGCATGGGATAGAGAACAAAGACAGTTGGATCTTTACAATTGTCTCCATTATTCTCAAGCTTTTGAAGTACAAGGACTTGGATATGACCGTACACTGGGGATACAATAAATAAGGAGAAACTTGTTTTACACTCTTCTTAAATCTAAGACCTTACTTTGGCTAGATTAGTGCTAATTATTTAATTGACTGGGATAAAAATTCATAATTAACAATGAAATCAGGCGAACACATTGCCGTGTGTGAAGGACACCGAATCACCTGCAATAAAATAGTAGACGATTGCATTGGAGCCCTCATCGGCGTCCACAGCTCTGGTTATGTTCCCCACAATGGTTCCAGGAGGGGAATGCTCAGGCACTGTCAGCATCTGGTAAGGCAAGCCACCACGCTGAGGTGTGCACACACACACAGACCAGGAGAAAATATTACATACAAACACATCAACAGCTCTTATGTACACACAGCCACATTACGCTATACTCATAGATCTGCATGCTCACTGGCGGTTTGAGGAAGACAGGTTCATTGTCGTCGATGTCCAACAGCGCCACCTGCAGAGGCTGTGTGGTCTCATAAGGCACTGGCTGGCCCATGTCGCGGGCCACAATGATAAGCTGAGAAGAATAGTTTGCACACAGTTAGAGACACAGACATACAATTATACCAGCTGCAAACATGAACACACACAGCTGACTCACGCTAAGGAGGGCCTGTTTCTCCCGGTCCAGTTTCGCAGTGGTAGTGATGACTCCAGTCATGGCATCGATGTGAAAGTTTTCCCAGTCTCTGTTACCTGCTCCTGTCTGCAAGAAGGCATAGCGGACTTCTCCATTGAGCCCCTCATCAGAGTCTGTAGCATGCACTTCATACACTACCAGTTCTGGACGTTGCTCCTGTATGGAGAGCAGAGAGGGGCAGTGTGGTGTGATGTGAATTAACTAAACTACGTATATTAGTCAAATACTAGAACTCTGTGGTTTTTTGAGAGTTTTCTCTGTTGTGGTCTGTGGTGATTAACTGTCTCCATGTCTGTCGGGTGGCAGTCCTACAAATACCACAACCAAACCACAATAACTGTTTGTTTTTATTAGAGCCACTTATGATACTGATGGAGTGTCAGATATGTATGACTAATGCACATGAAATACATTTTATTATCTATAAAGAAAGTCATAAAGGTATAAGTTACATTCAACTAGTCACAGTAAACCACTGACTAGCATCATAGTACCTAGTAGTACTAGATTAAAAAAAAAAAAATCTGATCACAAACATGCCTGCACATTTTCTACTGACAGAAACATGTGACATCATTCGAAAAAACGCTGCAATTCCACAAAGAAGACAAGCACACAAACGCATACTGACAATGATGACCTAAAGAGGGCTGTGAATGCAGATACTACCTCTAAGATATGGATGATGGTTCCATTGGCTGGCCTGACAAACACAGGTCTGTTGTCATTGACATCTATGACTGTGATGATCAGGTCTGCAGTGCCCCACAGAGGAGGACGCCCCTGGTCTGTAGCCACCACAGTGAGGTTGAAACGTTCTGACGACTGAAGCAGACGCCGAGAACGGATCAGTCCTGTGTTTGGATCTAGGGAGAATGCATCTAAAAAGCCAAAGAGAAGACACAGTTGGTGTACCATTCTTTCCACCAATTATATAAGCAATTTAAAATAACAAAATTTATTGGATATTTATTGGAAAACCTTCAAGATATTAGATTATGCTGAAATTAAGTCAGTAATTGCAAATTCAGAGAGTACTTAATTCAAAACATTCAGTCACATGACCCTACTGAAGCTTTTTTTTTTAGTGTCTTCATACCTGAATGGGGTCCCAGCATGCTATAGAGTACTGCACCATTCTCTCCTTCATCCAAGTCAGTAGCCTTTACTGTTATCACAGAAGTACCACTGGGCTCATTCTCAAATACACTGGTATTGTACACTCGCTCTGAGAAGCGTGGCCGATAATCGTTGATGTCGAGAACAGTCACCAGGACCTGATGTGACACATGACATCGCAGAAAAGGTCACATTTACAGGATATATAGCAAAGCCCAAGCCAAGAATATCTGCAGAGATTAGCTCATCACATCCGTCAATAGGGAACAAGGAACTGAAGGACAAAGATTTCAAATACATGCGTGTAATTAAAAAAAGATAAACCATTATATAATTTTCCCACACAAGAACACTTTTTTGCATATTAGTTATGACAACTGAAAACCATATTTATAAAAATTTTAATCTCTAAAATACTGAGATCAGTATCTCTCAGTCCCTCAAATATATGGACTCAGTTGGTTGACATCCTGATTAAGTATTTGATTAAGTATTTGATTAAATGTTTGCATGATTTACTATTTCTGACTTGATTATGACAGCACAACTTTAACATATTTTTCCTAGGATGGCCTTTTTCTCATTTGCATAAGAGTTCAGTGAATCACCCAAATACTAAAGATGTTTATAATATTGTTTAGATATAAATCCAAACCCTCAACCACAAAGTTTTGTGCCTTTATAGCCTATGATTTCTACCTGGACAGAGTTCTCTCGTCTGTTGTTTGGACTGCCTCCAGGATTGTCTCGGGCAACGGCTGTTAAAGTGTAGTGATCCTTTGTCTCTCTGTCAAGAGGGGACAGGATATAGATCTCTCCCTAACACAGAAGAGAAAGAATGATGAGAAAAGACGTACAAGTGCTGACTGGGAGAGTTGGTTCTATCAGAACATTTAGTTGAGTCTGTGTTTATGACAGCACTGAGGTCAAATATGTACTGTAGACAGTCTTCAGGTCATTAAAATGCTTTGCATAAACTTGCATTTCCTTACAGCACGATGCTCAGTCCTGCTAGGAGAGATAACGCAGCAAAACACTCCTCACCACTCAAAAAATGTTTATCTTTTTTCCCCAAAGGACAGAAGTGAAGCAAGAATTCCCACGTTTTTAGTTTCCACTGAAAACATGGGAATTCTTGCTTCACTTTAACTTTCTCTGAAAATCTCACACAATGGGATTACAGTGGAATTGTAAATTTACTGTAACTAAAGAAGAGCAATTAAATATTAAAAGCTTTGTGATTTTGGATTTTCTAAGACATGTCAAAACAAAAATCGAACAACGACTAAAAATAAAGCAAATATGAGAGCAGTGTGTTGTTGCATTTATGTTAGATCTAGGTTTGCTGGTATATGGGTCAACTTACAGTGGATGGCCTAATTCCAAACTTGCCCTCTCCATCTACCAGGCTGTACTCAATCACTGCGAAGAGGCCGGAATCCGCGTCTGTAGCACGGACACGAACTATGGTGGTGCCTAAGTCCACATTCTCAAACACAGGCTCCTACAAGCAAGAAAAAAACAGGACACAGGACTATCCTCTGCAAAGCAAACTCATTTTGCGATCTAATACTACAGTGGCTGTTGGGTTGTTGAATTGATTTCATGAATTTTGTGTGCTCTGATAATGAATTTTTCATTATTTATTAACTTCATTATTTCCTGGTTTGCTATGTTTTGCCATTTTCGTCCTCGTGTTTGGGGGCAATTCATTTCATTCAGACTTGTCAAACACAAGTGTAGCTAATGACATTAATAACAGTGGCATTCCTGAGGCTGTCGTGCATGTTATTAGTTACACCTGTGCTTCTCCTGCAAAGACAACAAAAATGCACTATGTAGGCTCTTTACATTTCCACAATTCTCAAGTTTAAGCAGTAATCACCTAGAACAGACACATTTTTAAGCAACAGTCCTAAACAAATCTGCTTCAGTAGCTTCCATGTCTTAACATCCTGTTTAATACCTGATAGGATGGTTGTACAAAGACAGGGTTGTTGTCATTGACATCCACAATGCGCAGATAAACTGGCAGCTCAGCTATCCTGGGAGGAGTGCCATGGTCCTGAGCACGAATTGTGAAATTAAGCCACTGTACCTGCTCAAAATCCACCGTCTGGTTGGCTACGATCTTACCTGAAAAATGGTATCACAATGATAGTTACAGTCAGGATTCCTGTATCAAATTTAAAACTGGTGCATGTTGAGTTTGCTCACTGCATGCAGTCAACAGCAGCCTACCAACGGAAGGGTCCTCTAGCCTAACATATCCCCCTCGGGGCAGGTGGAGCAGCTGGTAGATGATCTGACCATTGGGACCTTTGTCTGGATCTACGGCTGACACTGACAACAGCGTTGTGCCGGGCTGAGCTCCTTCTAAAATCTTCTCGGTGAAGTTGGACACTCCAAAGGGCCGGAAACGAGGAGCATTGTCATTCACGTCCAGCACGTTGATGGTTAATCTCGCTATAGAGGAGGAGACCATGATATAAGAGATATCTTAGAAAATGAAATATATGAAGTTGAAGATTAAAAAATGACTTACCATTGGGAACACTGCCTGACTTGTCAATAACATCACTGGCATTGTCATGTACAGACACAATGATCTCAAACGTAGCTACCATCTCTCTGTTGAGTGGGTTGCGTACAAATACTGCACCTGAAAATTTAGATAAAAACACATGAAACAGATAAGATCCGATATATCCAGTGTCTATCATCATTAGTCAAAGTAAAGCTTTTTAGATTAGAATATATAATGTGGAAGACATCCATGTCTCACCCGTGTGTAGATCAATGCCGAAGGACTCCTGGAGCCCACCCACTGGGTTATTCCCATCATCCTTTGCCTCCACTGAGATGATGTAATACTCTAGCCTGGGATGCAGATCGGGGTCCTCGGCGGTCAGCGTGGCTACCACCACACCAGGTGGAGTGGACTCATTGACGTTTATTATGGTTACTGGCTCTATAAAACGTGGCCGTGAGTCATTGACATCATCCAGGATAACTGTCAGGGTGGCTGTGCCCGACATAGGAGGTGTGCCACGGTCAGTTGCCACGATGACGAGGCGGTAGGACCCACGTTCCTCTCTGTCAAGCGTGGTGTTGCCCACTAAGACAGCTCCAGACAATGCCTCGACCACAAAACGGTCCTGAGCGCCGCTTTCCAACCGATACGTCAGCCAGCCATTAGAGCCAGAGTCAGCATCGGTGGCAGACAGCTGAGTCACCACGACACCTGGGAGAGACAAAGCAATGACTGGAGAGCAAACACACACGAATGCACACACACTGTGATCAGGCATCCCTGTCCCCAACATGAAAACCCTTAACTGTCATGCAGTTTAGAGGTAATACTTTCATTTCAGTATCCCTCCTCCCAGCCCACTCACTGATACAGATCACAGACATGAAGCAATACACGCACCAGTGGGGCTGTTCTCAGGAAGTCGAACGCTGAAGCTGGATGGGCTGAAGACGGGAGGGTTGTCATTTTGATCCAGGATTGTAACTGTGAGCGGTACACTGTTGTTTAAACCTCCTATGTCCTCCCCAACCAGAAACAGCTCCACGCGAGGCTCCTGAAATGCCTCACGATCCAACTTTGCTCCCTGACGCACAAGTATCACACCTGGAGGGAGATACGAAGACATTACCATTACATTGCAGTTAAAAAAAAGAAAAACAAAGATACCTCTCTTTCTTGTTGCTGGAGAGTCATTACATTACCAGTATCAGCATCTACGGTAAAGAGGTCCACCCTTGGTCCCAGCAGGCGGTACTTCACCACAGCATTACGTCCAATGTCTTTATCCTCAGCCAGAACCGGCCCATTTAAAACTGTTACAGTGCTTCCTACAAGATCGGCAAAGATGACTGGAATGAGGAAAAACTGTTTTCCCAAATCTTGGCAATTGGTGGACAAAAGACAAATCATTCTAACTGACACACATATCAAAAACTATTTCCATAAAAGTCCTTTTTCTCTTTTCTAAAACACAGGGTTAGGGTTTGAGGAAATGGTTAAGACTGCCACTGATGATAACTTCAATCTCACATGGTTAAAAAATAACTTTGATCAAGCTTGACAGGGGACAGGACTTGAATTAAGAAGGATCTCTAAGTGTCTTCCCCAGTGAGTCACTACAGACTGGTCTATGTTTTGAACAAATTAATTTTGCATAGCTCTAAAGGGTATTTAAAATGCAACACTATTTGCAGCTCCTTATCTCAAAAATCAACTCACAAAGTGGAAAAAAAAAAGTCTTCGCCTAACATGAGCTGCATGTAAACAAAGTCAGGAAGTGGGTTAGACAGAGTTTCAGCACGTTGCTCTGTGGTGCAGTTATAGGTTGCATCACTCAAGGGAAAAGTCAAAGGTGAAACACACCTGCAGCAGCGTTTTCTGTGATTTCAGCCCTGTAGCTGGTCCTGGTGAATACAGGCCTGTTGTCATTCTCATCCAAAATGGTGATAACCAAGAAGTCTGAGTCCTGGTGGTGTGGGACAAAAGAATAATAAAGAGAGAATTACTAGAAGATTGTGTGACACAGTGAGGAAGAGACAAATATAGGTCAATTGCCCCGCAAACTAATACAGAGAACTCTGCTAATCAGAAGTCAGATCGGACACATTTTGCACTAGTTCTGTGCACACCCCAACAGGCTGCATTCAGACTCTTAGTGGTTAGCATCTTTGCAGCTCTTAGCAAGAACATTTTCTCACCTTTTCCCACAGAGGCACTTTGTAATGTCACTGGTTATTATAGAAACCTCACAACTACGTTTTGAGGAGTCCTGATACTCGTGCTTTAACTAAACAGCACACATTTGGCCATTATGTGCAGGATAGAGGATTAAAAAAAAAAACACAACAGGTTAGACGTTTGCATAAAGAAAAATATCCTATAACATTTCAAGTTATCAGAATTGTGCAATTCTCACTTCACTTGAAATCATGCGTCACTGTACCTAGAAAGAGGGAGACTTTATGTTAAGTTTCGTCAGTTTTGTTGGTATCTTCCTCTTATGTCAATCCATCGTTTGCACTTCTGTTTGCACTCTTTGAATAATGAAATGCAGTATATGACATTTATCTGTGTTGAAGCACTTGTCATGTTTCTGGTAAATGTAATGACTGTGCATAGTTCAACATAAAGCAATGACCCCATAGTCTGTGCGGAGCTCATTCAATTCAATTCAATTCAATTCAATTCAATTTTATTTGTACAGCGCCAAAGCACAACAACAGTCGCCTCAAGGCGCTTTATATTTTAGGGTAAAGACCCTACAATATTAGACAGAAAAGACAGAAAACCCCAACAATCAGACGACCCCCTATGAGCAAGCACTTGGCAACAGTGGGAAGGAAAAACTCCCTTTTAACAGGAAGAAACCTCCAGCAGAACCAGGCTCAGGGAGGGGCAGCCATCTGCCGCGACCGGTTGGGGATGAGGGGAAACAGAAGAGAGCAGAGGGAGACAGGACACATTATGGTAAGTGCATTTTGTGAAGCAACTATTTGTGGATGAATGGGTGCAACACTGGTCAGTAAAACTAAAACCATGCCCACTGTTGAACTCAAAAGATTACAGACACAATGACATTGAAGACACAATGTTTTATATCGCTGGCAGATGGGTTCATTGGTCTCTCTGTGAGACTGTGAAGGTGGGCGCATGTGAACACTTGCGATACATGTGCACAGGAGAGTGAGGTTACCCTGCGAGCGATGCGGGGGTTCTCAGGGTTGTCTTTGACAGTGATGGTGAGTCTGTATTCTTCCACTCGCTCTCTGTCCAGTGGTCTGTTCACCTGCACCACACCAGTCTACAAAGTGGAACAAGAGGGCACATATTAATGACCTATATTAATACTGAATATTTTTACCCTTCTCTAATGAAGAAAATGTGTATCCTGTCATCATAAGATGTCTATATATAGTCTATACCCACCTACAGTATATAGTCAGACTGTAGATTACGCTAATATCACAAAATGATATGTGACCAAATCTAGAAGCTGTTAGTCACAAGATCTGCATTTCCATTCTTCTCTAGTTTCCACCACCCTCAAGCTTTCAAGCTATTTTTGTCCCCTGTGTTTATCTGCTTAAACCACATCATCCAGTTCTCTCACTGTGTCATTGATGTAAAAGGCTCCATCCTGGTTGCCAGCGGTGATATTATAAGTGAGCAATGCGTTGCGTCCGTTGTCTGCATCTTGTGCACTGACTCTGGCCACAGACGTGTGTATCGGGGCGCCTTCACTCACACTCGTGTTGTAAGGCAGGTTAAGGAGGACTGGGTCATTATCATTGATGTCAAGAACATGGATCCCCACCACCACCTGAAAAGAATAAGAGCCACCTTTAAAAATAAAACATTCAATTCAAGCTGGTTGAACAACTACTTATAAACCCATCAAATCAACAGGTTAGTATAACATTTTACATACTGTGTTCTGTATGTTTAAGTGATGTGAAAATAATGAATTCAGTAGAATAATGTAGTTTCCTTGTTTCCTACATGGGGTTAGTGTACATACTAGCCAAATAACAATACAGAACTAAAGCTAACAATATCCTGATTGCTAAACAGATGTGGCAGAGTGTGTGGCTGCTTGTGTGTGAAAGTGTGACCCACCGAGCTGTTGCGAGATGGGGTTCCCAGATCTCGCGCTGTGACAGTGATGTTATAGAAGGCAGTGGTCTCTCTGTCTAACTCTACATCCCTCCGCACCCGAAGCTCACCCTCCACTGGGGAAACCATGAACTCATCTGACAGAGAAACACATATAACAGTGTGGAGATGGATATCAGTGTAGAAGGGGATGTTTTAGGGTCCTTGCACAATGTTCTCTAAAGGTGAAGAATGTCCCAAACCTTCGCAGAACATTGGGGACATCCCTAAATTGTCCTGTCTTGGTTATGAAAATGCTGCACTTCAAAGTTTGCTGTATGACTATAAAAGAGAGTTTCATTTTGGTCACTTAATGGCCACATTGGAATGTAGCAAAGGACATTTTGAGATGTTTCCAGGAAGCGTTACATGGCGGTGTCCTTCACACCAATGGAGATGTTCTCAGGATGTTCAGAGAAGGTTAAATTTCTAGCATGCTGTAAAGGATTGATACTTACTCTGGTAATCACCACCGGTGATGCTGTACTCCACTTTGCCGTTGAGCCCAGAGTCTTGGTCACTGGCTCTTAGAGTCCACACCCGAGGTCCTGGCTGGCCCTCAGTCACCTCAAAGGGTCCCTCATAGGCTCTGGGAAAAGTGGGTGTCACATCATTTATATCCAAGACGTTGACCAGCACCTGCGGACGAAAGAAGGACAGAGTCTGTAGCACACTCGTCAAATAAGAGCTGGCAGACAGACTAACAAAATCCTCAGTAATATGATTTGTATGCAGAATGGATATTGGAAGATGTCTATATGCATTATTTCAGTAAATAACACAAGTATTTGTCATTACTGTTGTGCTAGATGTCAGCCGAAGAGCAGGTTTTGGACACTGGTCCGTAGCTGTGACCACCAACGCATAATGTCCATTGCTGATCTCAAAGTCCAGCTCCTTCACAGCAGTAATTCTCCCCTAAATACACGCACCATAAACAGAAGGTTAACTTTTTCTGCTGTTGTCTGTAACTCTTCTTTCTAACAGTTTTCATGTCTCACCGTGATGCTGTTGATGTTAAAGGTCTGGATCAGGTTGCCTGAGGCGATGGCGTATCGCAAGGTGCCGTTCAGACCCTCGTCTGGGTCAATGGCTGTTACCGTGGCGATGGTAGCACCCACCGTCTCTGGTCCCTCGCTCAGCACTGTGACGTACTCCTCCTCAGGGAACTCGGGGGCGTTATCGTTCTCATCCACAATGCGAACATAGATGGTGGTTGAGGTCTGCATTACACACAGAGAGACATGGGAAAAAAAAACATTTACAGGGTTCAACCACCATTCGTCATTACACTGCTGATAAAGATTTATCATCATATTGGAGTCTAAGATTTCCTGCTGAAGAGAAAGCTTGTTCTTGTATTATTTATGACGGTCATATGTGACACGTGACATTCAAGATTGATTTAATGTGGCTGATTCAGACAAAAAAGTAGTAGTGTTGGATATTTCATGAGAATAATCACTTTGACCTTTTGCACTCTGAAGCATTATGTGTGAAAAGTACCATCATTATTTACTCAGTAATCATGACATTAATCAGTGTGTTTGTTAGACTATGCTAACGTCTTAGTTATACCAAAGAAAAACACTGGAAAGTAACTAACAAGTTCACAATAAAATAAACTTTATTAAGCACTGGAACATTACATAGATTAGCACTAAAAGACATTTTATTTTAATCCTCATATAATGCCTCATCTATTCTAGGAGTGTTATATGATTGGAGCACGAGTGACCAAAATAATAAGGATATTGTGTGGTTATCATAATTTACAGAATAGGTGGCCTAGGGGACCCCTCTCAATAAATTGAGAGCCACCGAGGGCACAGAGTGTGGGTGTGTGTCTGTCGTCAACTGTGTTTGAGTTTGTTTAAGGCTTGACCCCAGCTCCAGTTTTTGACCCAACAGTAGGATAGTTTGCTGAAAAAAAAAAACCCATCATGTGAGAACCAAAATTGAAATCGTATGAGTAAGTGAGGGATAAAGGTTAGGCTTCCAAAACCCCTAATTTCTTATCATTTCAAATGCTGTGGGAAAAAGCATAAGCATGAAACATAAGATTCTGACACATGAGCAGAACTAAAGGTATCACTGCATGGAATAAAGGTCAAGTAAATTCCTGCTCCACCAGTCTGACCTGCCAGTTCCCCACGGGCACTGTGAAAAGCTGGGGCAACCGATCTGCCCCCTCAGGCTGTGGGGGTTAAAGGGGTCATTCTAATTTTACAATACTGTAAAAAAAAACAAAAAACACACCAGGTGATAAGCCAATCACCACCGCAGCTTTATTTATTGCAAATATGTTGTTGCCAAGTTGTTAAAATTTACCTCAGCAGTACTATCAAAGTCCAAAGGTAAAGTGCACTGATTTTTCACAGGAAGATCAGTTTACTAGTCAAAGGGATGTATTACTATCACTTTTATATTCTCTTTTGTGTCTGAGAAAAAAAACATTGTGGTGTCACTGAGGTCATCTCGGACTATGCCTGAAAAAAAAATCTGATTATAAACAAACAAACGAAAAAACCCACTTTGTATATTGGGTATTGGGTGTTTGCAGTGGGACAGACAGAGGACAGAGGTCTAATGAAACACATTACCGAGCTGTATTATGGGAAATACAGTGTAGGCTCTAGTAGAGACTAACAGTCTGGATATCTCTATATTTACTTAATTACAATTAAAAGTCCTGCACTAGAGTTAAGTAAAAAAATAAAAATCCCACTGAAGTTAAAGTACATACTTATTACCAGGAAACTGTAGTTAAAGCACTAGTACTAGTAGATAAATAGTAGCATCACAGCCGAGCAGTCAGTGGTGTGGAGTCAAACGGCGTCTTCATGGTAATGTGCTAACTAGTGTGTGAAATGCATTTCTGCAAAGCACATAAACAATGACTTGCAGGCTCCCCAAAAAATGTAATGATGCAACATTTTTTTTTGCTACATTTTTCGTCAGAAAAAACAACCAACCAAGCCAAAACAAAACAAAACCCCTCCCCCACCACTTTAAAAATAGGATTGGCCACAACAATAAAACTACTTGCTTTAATATTCTGTATGTAAAACAGCTGTAAACCTTTTACTTTATACATATTTTGGTATGCATATATAAGAACCTTGTATTGTTTTTAAAACCCTAAAAATCTATATCAATATCGGCCCCCAACAATCCATTATTGGTGGGCTGAAAGGACAGTGGGTGGAGCACAAAGTGTGGGAGCGGTGAGAGAGAGAGAGAGAGAGAGAGAAACAATGAGGAGGAGCGAGGTGACTGTCAAACGGCTTTCACGCTGCTGAACTCAGAAGTAAAGTTGCAGACTAAAGTTGCAGAGGCGCGGGACTGCAATCCTCCCTTTGTGCTTTGGAATAAAGTTGAGAGAAAAATCCTAGGTTTAGACTGTATGGGAAAAAAGGTGAACAAAGGCTACTTGTAGATATAGTTGATAACACTCAAGCAGTGTTCTTCTTCTTGTTTTTTTCTTTAAATATCTGGACAGCAATGGAGTGGGTTTTACCCCGTCGGACATCAGTTTGGGGAAGGAAGTCCGTGTTTTGGTTGTTTTTGCTTTACACAGCGGGAGGTAAGCACAAACATCTCTGACATCCATCCTTTTAAGACTCGCTTAACTGGCTCATCCGGGCGTGCGTGAACTTGTCAGTTGTGTTTTAGTGAGCAATCAATTGATTGGCGTCGCTGATGGGAATTGCTGTTTTTTTTTACCAGGAAAGGTCAGCTGTCACACACTGAAAAAAAAAAAAGCATCTAGATGGATAAAACAAAACAGCTGAGCTTCAGCAGAAAGTTAATGTGTCTCACGTGCCCGTGTCCTACGTTTGTGTTGTCCTAAGGCCACTCTGGCAGGCCTGATCTAAACCCTCTGTGGTATTCCTGAAACGTTGGCGCACACAGACTTTGGTATTTCGTATTTTAACCTGTTTTAGTTTTTGTTTCTGATCATCGTGCTTTTCAGCACCCACAGCTATACTGTAAGCCCGTTATTTTTCCTTGTGACGCACGTGTCTGAACGCTTTAAAGTTTTACACAGTTCGTTTGTTGCTGTTGTTGTTTTGAGACAGAACATCTGGTGTGAAGCGGTTTAAACTACTGCCGTGGGATGTAGCCCAGTGGAGTGTTAATCCACCTTAAAGTCGGACACTTTTAGACTGGCGAGTCCAGAAATGTACCCAAAACTTCAAACGAAATGTAACGAACACGAACAGAAGCACCAGGAACAGCACAACAAAGTGGAAATCTAAAAGGATATGAGGAACAGAGTTCCTAGGCTATGTGGGCCATTGCAGTGCTAGACCCACACTTGCAGGAATTTATCCACTTAATTAGCCCGCTGTTTCTCTTTCTTGGAAATTCTCTGTATTTGTGGGAGCTGTAATCATATGCAGACGTTTTTGGGACTTTGGCATTGCCTGACGTTTAGGCAACTGACGCTGGAGGAGAGAAGAGATGCAGCTGTTGCCTCCAGGGCGCAGGGTGCTTCACTTCAAACGCCGCTTAAAACTTGGAGAGGTTATCAGTTTTCGCTTTTAGGATTTAGATAAGCTCACCCAAAGGCAATTTTCATGTTTTACTTAAAGTGTAGGCTAACACTATGTTATTTAGAGCATTTTTGATTAAAGTTGTCTGAAGGTATTCAGATATTAAGCCAATCTAAAGTGCATTTGGTGACTCAGATATAATATTTGATATGTTTCTGATTATTCTGATTATTTCTGTTTATGCAGGACAATGAAACCTACATCTTTAAGGTTAAAAACTCTGCAGCGGCCTCTTTTCAGCCCTGTTATGTCTTCCTTGTTGGGACGTTTCCTTCCTTTCAGTCTATGATGAAAACAGCTGTTTGTGCCACTGCCAATAGTGGGTTTCTTCGCCATAAAATATAACTGGAAAGAAACAGAGCAATAATCAGTGCCTGTTTTCCAACCAGTAAGTCAAAAAACAGCCAGTTATGTGCACTGAATGTGACTGCTCACTCTTTCCTTGCCTTCTTTCTCCTCCTGTTGTGGTAGGGATTGTGTCATGTTGGATCTTGTGTCCTAAATTGGCAAATCTTTACTATAGTGTAGATGTTGCTGGTCAGTGTCACTTTAAAAAAAAAAAAAAAGGCATGGGCAGGGAGAAACAGACAGTGATATTCAACAGTTGCCTGTAGATTAGTAAAATGAAGAGGTTGGAGGAGGGGGAGCTCCCTTCTTTTGAGATTTTTCTGGTCATCAGCTTTTTAAAGGTCTGTACATTTGTAGCTGAAATTCATGAATCATGATATGAATCACCACCACCAGTGGCCTTCATGCTGCTGGTAAGGGGTTTTCTCTCACACTGTTTTTTCTCTGAACAGCCCAAGGACTCAGCATTGACCACTGCTGATAGAGGCTTGGCTTTTAGTCACAGCAACAAAAACCTCAACCTAATGTGATCTAAGACATGAAGACATCTACCTATACCAGAAACAGTATAACAAAGAATTATAGTATGAAAACCAGGAAAGTAAGGTCAAAGTAAGAGAGAAAGCTAGTTTATAATAATGAAGTCAGTTTGTTAATATGATCTAATAACCACACTTTTGCTGTTTCGAAAGGACAAAAAGGCCCATGTCTACTTTCAAATAAGAGTTCACTTTCATTTGTAAAATGAGGAAATAATGTCGTAATTATGTTGTAAAATTGCTTACAAAACTGTCATTACACAATCATTTTCATACCGTTTATTATGTCAATTTAGAAGCTGAAAAAGAGGACGATAGATTAAATAGTGTGCACACTATTTGGAACGTGTTATCACAAATTTGTTCACAAAGTGCCAAAAGACACATCAAATTATTTTAACAAAATATAAATCTCTAAACGCTGACCTGCAGCTGTGACCCATAACCACTTCCCTTTGTGACACGGTAGTATGAGAATGCCATATTTAAAGATTTCCTGTTTCTGAAAAGATGCATCTGTTTGCCATTTCATGCCAGCAGTTTCAACTGAAACTCTGCTTTAGAGAGGAGCTGACCTCCTGCTGGTTTCATTAACACCCTGTAATGGGTTGAATAATCATTACCATTACAGTAGGTGCGAAATGGGCGGGGTCTGTGTTGGGGAGCACCACTTAGAAGCAGAAGATTAATGTAGTTTGAGAACACCGGATTTACCTGTAGGGTTCAGCATTTTCCATACCATGAGCTGGTATCACTGTATAGTCTAACAGCAGGGTTATCCAAGCATCAAACTTGGGAGAATTTGTAGCAGAATTAATATATCTTCAAGTCAAAAAGGCTGTGCTCCATGTCTGAACGAAATAAAGCTGTCCGTGGCAACATGTCCTAAACAGGTGGCATTCTGCCTTAATACAAAGGAGGGCCTGTTTCTGGGCCCTTGGGGGCTATCAGGATCCTGAGAAGAGAGATCAGAGGAGGAAACTTACATGTATAATTGAGCCAAAGAGACGTCTGTTTTATACATGGAAAATAAATCCTTACTGGTCCAGACACATGGCATAGCTTGCTGTCTTGAAACCACATCAAGACAGCTCAGGTAATGCTGATACTGCAAGCATCACCTACTTGGCATCTAAGCAAGTGTTAAAGAAATCATATTCATTTCTTCTAAATACCCCTTTTAAGATCACAGGATTGTCAGTAAGAAATACAATGTGTACATTAGTGCTTCTTAGCTGTTCCCCTAACAATTAGTTAATGTTTGGCTATATTTACAAAAAATGCTCTCGTCACTCTCATCACTTCTGCAAAATAGGGCTAGCGAAATCATAAAGAGCTGTCAAAATGAAAGGCAGGGAAGAAGGTAGGGTGGGTGTGAAACAGAAGGACTTCCCCTTCTATTGTCCCACTAGGAAGCCAGGAACAGTGGGGGGATTAAAAGTTTCACTTTAATCACCATCCCAGGTCTTCCTATTGCTTTTCCTAGCACACAATGGCTAGTGTAGAGTTTGGCCCCGAACACAGAAACATGGCATGGAACTCACATTGTGTGACACACACACAGGATGCACACATACTGTACAAACAAATATGACAGCTAATCAAAGAGGAAAGGTTAGATCAGCTGTTCAATTGTGTTTCCTACCCAGCTGAGTCTAACTCAGCTGCTGTTAGTATTTAGACAAAAACAGTTATGTGTTTATTCATTCGGGCTCATTTGTATGGTGCGTCTTCCCCTTTCATCAAAAAAGTAGCAGTGCCAGTGCATGAAAACAGTCCGCAGTTAGTTAAAACCACTCTCATCATAATCAAGCGTGCCACAGTGATTTCAGTGATTCCCAAAAATTTGGTAATTAGGTTGGAAATTTAAATAAAATATTAAGATGAAATAATTAAATAAAAAATACTAATAAAACATGGGGCTTTTAAATGACTTATCTTTCTTCATTTATCTGAGCTACTTTTGATCAAGAATGTGTTGTAATTAGCAGGGAAAGACTTGAAGCGGTGGCGGTTGAAGAAAGCTGTTAATAGATGTTAATGTTGACAATAGATGTTAATAATACAAGCAAATCAACAGAACAGATCAAAACGAATCTGTGCAAAAACAAAGAGTTGTCACCAAAGGTTTTGGTGGGCCGCAGAGAATTTTCAGTATGGCTGCACCAAGTTAGGCAAAATAAAGTTAATCACCTGGTATTTGAATAATCAAGTAATTGTGTAAGTATTGTGTTAACTGGCTAATTTATTGTCTTACATTGTAGGAAAGCACTCAGCAAAAATGGTCAGACAAAAAGAATAAAGGCGTCACTTTATGAGCTGGATAGTAATGATGGGCATTTTACACAGTTTTCTGATGTTTTGTGGACTAAATGATTAAGAGTTTAATCAAGACTCTAATTTGCAGATTAATCCCAAACAAGCGAATAGTAAAGTATGTGAGAATAAATCGGCAGGGACAATCATCTGCAGTGCTATTACTGGCACTGTGGGTAGAGGTGCAACCTGTTTGAGGTTTTCCGCTCGTAAAGCTTCATGGAGCATTAGCTGAAACCCGTCAAGTTTGGTTTTATGTAGTAAGGGCAAGACAGGAGGAGGAGTGGGAGTGCTCCTGTGTCGGGACAACTGAGGAAGGAAGTCCACTCCTCAAATTCTGGCAGTGATCAAACCTCCACCCTTATCGTCTCAAACACACACACACACACACACACACACACACACACACGCGCGTTTACTGTAAAATCTTGACATGTTGCCGCTGTTATAGGTACACCTATGTGGGCATACTTCTCTTTCTCCGCAGCCCACCCACACACATAGTTGCATACACCCTTCCTGTTCTTATTGCTACAGTAAGCGTTCTTAGATAATCTGTTACAAAGGCTAGTAATGATCTATTTAAGTTGACAAAACTAGAGAATGACAGCATTGTTCTGCTGTTTTACAACATACTGGAGTCATTTATTACGTGGGTGTATTTTATAGATTATGTCGTGTCTGCATTAAAGGAAGGTTTAGAGAGTGGCCTCACACTGCGTAGCCTGAGGATGTGTTTATTTTGTTGTGTTTTTTGCAATGCAGTAATCATTCAAAGCACACATTTTATCTATTCATGCATTCCACTGCAGCAGTGAAGAATTCACAACAGGATGTGGTTGAAGAAAGAGAGTGAGAGAGGGAGAAAGGTTTATGCAATATGCAGAGAAACAGCTCACAGCTGTGTTGTTGGTTTCCTGAATCTACGTTTAAAGGTATGTGCAGATGATGTGTCAATGTACATTCTTCTGAGAATGAAACAGCTATTTCACAACAATTGCTGTGTAATAACATACAGCAAAAGTGGCACACAAAATTAAAAACAGAACATCAGTGTGATTTCTACACAGTCCCATTTTAATAGTTAAAGAGGCATCGCAGGAGTTCCTGTATATATTTCTGTAGCTCATAAAGAGGAACAGGCAGTTTAACTCTCTAAGGACATTGGTATATTTGTTCAAGTCAGCAAATCATGCACTGTTTTTCACTACAGTTTAGATGTGCAAAAAAGGAAACAAACTGCACACAAAAACCTAGGAAGCATGCAGAAACAGGACGCAAAAGTGGATGGACTTTAGCTGGTGATAAAATTACTGCTTGCGCTATGGTTATTTGTGCAATGAGTCACTGCAGCAGGCAGAAACTCAGCTCAACTTTTAGGCATGCAAGTAACTTCAACAGATCCTGCCATTTATTTTCTATGTTAATTTTAAATTGCTGAAAATATATTATTACTAAAATGTCAGGTTTTATCCTTTACTCTTTTAACTTTCATATGTAATGTTTCATGCAGTTTCTAAATATGAATCTCATGGATTTTGTACCCTGGAAAAACCAGCTGCCAAACCAAATGTGACTTCTATTTTTACTAAGTATACTTCGTTCTTTCCTCTGGTTTTTCGGTGTCATCTGTAATAGATAGGAATTTGGAATCAGAATTTGTGTAAACTGAACTGAGCAGTCAGAATAATAACGAGCATGACTAATATTGTTTTCACCTTGTGACTCTGTGTGTGTCATCATGGCAAAATGTGGACCTGCAGACACCTACTGTAGCAGGAACAACCACAAAGGTGGTTTTGAGTACTTCGAGTGTTACAGGGGTTGTTGACATCAAAATCATTTGAAAATAATCATGGAATTTCTTTTTTTTTTTTTTCATGTTTTACTCAAGCAACAAAAGAAACAAATCATAAAATTAAGCAAAATTAAAATAAAGGTCATACAAGATAACAAGCAAATTAAAAAAAACAATTATCAGTAAGATAAAATTATAAAGTTATATCAAATAAGCATTTAAACAAAAAATAAATATGGCAGGGTCTGACCCATGAGTACCGAGTAAAGGGTGCCAGAAGTAAAGCAAAATATTCTAGTATATATAAATTTCTATCTGGTGTGCACATGGTATTTTTGAAGATGCGTGTGGATTGAGAAATCATTTGCATCACTGTTGTGGCTGGTGATTCTATTGAAGGATGGTCTGTAGTTTTCACTGGATGCAAGTCCCACCTCATTCAGTAGCAACACTAATAATAGCAATACCCAAGCTTTAGCATCCCTAAACTAAAGAGTTTATGTGGATACATATCCAGGGAGGAAAGGACTGTCTGAAAGGAAGTTAACTACATTACCTACATTCTTCCATATTTGTCTTTTCTCTCTAGCCAAAAGTGAAATGTACCACTCCCACTCCACGTTCGGTGTTTCTGCCCCTCACCTGTTCTACACCTGTCCTGAAGGTGCAACTGTCAAACTGGTATGTGCCCAGAAAGGTACCATGTTACAGTCCAATGATGTTATGAGGAGCACTTGGCTCTTCACACCCCACAGTGACCAGCACTGTTCACCAGGGAGGGGCCCACGTAATCATTCGCTCAACAACCACACCTTGCCACCAGGGCTGCACTTTGGACATGCAGATCACGACTATTGGATGGTTATACAGAACGTGAATCCTTCGGACCAGGGTCGCTACTGCTGTGTGATCCTAGAAATAAAAGTGGAGCATAAACACGGTGCCATTGTGCAGAGCTCCCACAGCCACATTGTTCTTCATGTTATACCATGTAAGTATATCAAATGTGCAGTAAGTTTGTATTGGGTAAATCAATCAACTAATCAATATATTTTACAAGCATCTAAGAGGGACGAGGTTATGTTAGTTTCCTCTGATCTATGTGATGTTGTGCATGTGCTGAACAGTGAAACCTGATTTAACCAATATGACATTTTCACACACGTGATAAGTAATCCATTTATTATCTCTTTCCAGCGAGAAATGGATCACAAAATTGCACTGTCTGGGATCCCACACCAGCTGGAAGTATGAAACCTTATTCAAGCCTTCATAACCAATAAATGTCTGGCCAGTAATTCGATGATATTATTTAACTCACAGCCTGTCTGTTGCTTCCCTAGACTCTGTGCCAGTGGTCTTGGCTGTAGCAGCCTGCATCTTGGCTCTGCTCTCCCTGCCTCTTATTCTGGTGCTTGTGTACAAACAGAGGGAGAATTCCTCGTCAAGAAGGCGTATGTATTACTGATGTGCACCAACAGTGACCCACACACAAAAGCACACACACACAAAGATTAATTTCCATCTACATGCTTTGGGTCACATAAGTCTCTCACACTGGGCTTACCATAGTGTTTGTCCTGACACGTTTCCTGTCAGTGAGCTCGATTAACTGTATTTCACACAGTAGGAAGCACATTCACACTCTTTTTTTGTGCTGTTCCGCTCTCTTTCAATTCATTTACAATGGCCCATTTCCTATTTCCTCTCTCCCAGGTGGACAGGAGCTGGTGAGGATGGACAGGTAAGGTTTCCCACAGGCAGCTGATCTCAGAGACCAGCTTCAAAACACAGCTGCTCTTTAGAATAATAAGACTGTGTACATGGATATTCTGCTGTGTAGTGGCCACAACATTCTGAAAATGATGTGTACTGTATATAGTCATTTTGGTGTAGTATTTAATTACTGAACAGCCCTCGTTACTGTTAGAACTCACAAGCCACAAACATGAAACTCCTACATGTCTCAAGCAACAGATGAGTTTTGTAACAGTTTATTGGGTCATATTGGCAGTTTCTTGCTCATCATGCTTGTCTTTCTTGTGTCATGTCTCTTTGTGTGTGTGTGTGTGTGTGCTCAGTGAGGCTCATGGCCATGAGAACCCAGTGTTTCTTGTGGGATCACCACAGACAAAGACCCTTACTGTTTCTCAGATCATGACCAGGCAGTGCTCCGAGACAGGTCGCCACCTGTTGTCCGAACCAGGAACACCCTTCTCTCCTCCGGCACACGGGGACGTATTTTTCCCAGCAGAAGGTAGGACCCCCCCCAGAAACTACAGACCACAGTTTTACAACAGCAACTCATAATTGTACAATATTCATGGTGAGACTGAGTAGTTGACATAAGGGACCTTCCACTGGCTACCATCAAAGCACAAAACAAAGCAAAACAAGTTAAATTACATGGCATTTACATGGCTAAGTGGGTGCCTTTCAGAGTGAGTGTGCATTATGTTGACTGTTAGGTTATTAACCAAATTCTTAATGAATACATCTGACTTTTTTCACATTTACGTCAGATTCAAGTCACGAAAAGAAAGTACGCATGCAAGTGTATTACACAAGGACAGAGTTTTGCAAGTACATATATCAAAATGTGCACTCAGTAAAAGACTGGCGCAATCAAAGAAGAACCACTTGTTCTTTTGCTGAAACATCCTGCATTTGGTGGAAGTGTTAGTGGAAGGATACTCATGTATAATTGCAAAAGTGCACATTCAAAACAGCTGGGCTGAGCCTTACATGACACACACACACAAAACTGAAACCACCACCTTATGCTGGCCTCTTCTGAATTCTCCTCACAAGTCTTTGTCCGCCCATCAGCACTCTCATTTAACACTAATGGCCCCTTCAGTTGTTCCTTCTGACACAACTTGAAATAATACTGAGACATTAGTTACGGTTAAGGGGTTCAATCCTTAGTGTTTTTCTACCGATTCCCGGGACACCTGTGCAGACATTCCAGGCATACTGAGGCGGACTGCCCTGTTTCCTCACGGCATGGTCTAAGATGGTGCATGGGAAAAGCACAAGGAACAACTTACTGAATATACAGCCTTAAATAACACATAAGGCTTTAAACATTTTAACGTGTGAATATGGACAAGCTTTATTGAAGGTCAACCAGAAATGAGAAACATAAACATAAGGTAAAACTGTGCCATCCCACCCTGAAATCTTATTGATATGCTGCAGTTTTGACCTATATGCCCAAACAGAATTCTCTTACTGGGTAATATCTCTAGTGGGAAAACCTCTTCCACTCCTCGATGTCATCTCACATTACGGCTATGTTTCTCCTCTGCAAGGAAAGTCACATATAGTGATAAAACCATCAAAAATTCTACATAACAAACACTATCTTTTAAATTTGTCAGGGAGGATTTTCCTTGCCAGAGCTCATTTCCTTCCTTTCCAGTGGTCCACAGATGTTATGCAGAAATACACAGTTTCTCTTAAGGTTTCATGTTACGTGGATAGAGGCCACACTTCAACTTTCTTCTTTATATTTTCTGGCTTACTGACCCTCAGCTTTGCGGAATTTAACACGCAGCACTTCCCTGTTATCGTCAACATGTCGCAACTCAGACCTAAGGCCTAGTTGTTCTGCTTTTTAATGGGTTTCCAGAAACAACATGTTATTCTGTGGAATCAATCAGTCTCCATGCGTGTCTGTAATATGCTGAGAGGTAGGAGTTTTGAAAAAAGAATTGCTGTCATTTGACTTTTGAAAAGATCTGTCACATATTGGGCAGGAAGTGCACATTTGCATGTGCAAACTCCCTCATATCTAGTTTTCCACTTATCAGCAAAAAAACATGAAATGTGCATTTGTGTAGGTGGATACCTCCTGATTTCTGTGCTCTCACAGACATTTACTTTCTTTACTTTCAGACCCCATCCCTGAGTCTCCAGACGTCCTGCAGGTTTAAAGGGGAGCTAAACCTCACTCATCACTCAAACTGCTGATCTGGAAACAATCCTGCAACTATCTTCCGCTTCTCTCTGCCTACAGACTGATGTTGCCCTTATGAGCCATCTTAGAATAACCCCTTCTGGGATTTTGGTCTGTACATTGTCTGGACCGCAGGAGGGAAAAGGGCTGCATTTTTTGATTCATGAACCATTTCCACCTGCAACAACAGCTGCAGGCCAAAAGTGAACTTCTGCTCTGACCACTTGTGTTGTGGCTGGGTTTGCGTTTCATTTTACATCCAAACACTGGCATTGGCTTGCAGACCATCAATTAGCATCAGGTACCTTGTTTTGTTGAGGCACACTGTTTATAATAGTGTTGAGGATGAGGGTCTTGTCATATGCAGAGTTGGCATGTTTTTGAGGTTGACTCAAACTTTGAAGAACTCACATGATTTCTGTATACTTGCTGTCACTGTTGCAGTTTCTATGTGCCCGTAAGCACACCAACCAAAGACTTATGTTATAGTAAATGTGTAGGGGAGGCATGTTATTTAGGTTGATTCAAACCTTAAAGAACTCACATTGCCTGATTTATATATACTTCCTGTGTCACTTCTGCGGTTTCTATATATGCCTGTTAGGGGACCAACCAAAGACCTATGTTACAGTACATGTGTCTTTGTATATTTGCTAATCATGTAGGCTGTTAAAGAAGAAATCGTATGTCATGACTCCCCCAAGATTACTTGTTGACTGTGGCAACCTTGGCACATGAAGGCAGGACTAGTTCATTATAAAAGCTGCAAAAGCCAACAGCTTTTTTGGGTTTTTTCTTTTTTGTTTCTTTTTGTTTTTCACTGAACTACTGTTTTTAAGGCAACCTAACGCTCTTCTTTCATTCTTGTCATTATAATTAAGCAATCCATACCAGTGATGTTCAGAGAAGTGCCAATATTCTTCTACATTTTGACAGGTTTTAGTTTTTATGGCATTATATTGTTCCTCTGTATGAATTCAACTTGGCCTTGCCACCTTTTCTCTTCCTTCTTTGCTAACTGAGGAGTTATGTGTCAGCTCTGTTGCTTTAAATACTTCTCCTTCCTTCCTGTACTCAGAAATGCAGCACTTCACAGTGGCCTTAAATATTCTCATAAAGTGCTGAAAACTGCAGTAAGCATTTCGAAAACGTGTTTTTATAGCTATTGATTATCTTGCTTGTGCTTGTGTACAGTTTAATAATTAAGAACAAAATCTTTATTGTTTTTATTGCTCTTGAATGTAGTCAGATTTTTATTTAAAAAAAAAATAACAAAAACTTCCAACAGTTTAATCACAGCATTGTTTTGTGAATATTTTTTACATTTTTTTCTGGATTTCACTGTGATAATATGTATGATATGATTCACTTTTATTTTTATGTGTGCAATGGGGCTGATAATTATCAAACAGACGAAATAGCTTTGAAATGTTAACCTAAAGATCAGTCATCAAAAGGTGGATTAAGAGGAACAAAAACGGAACAAATGCGTGCATTGTTGATATTATTTGGTCCATGTTTGATTGTGTAAAACCACTAGCAGGGTTTTTTTTAACACTGAGGTAAAACATTTGCTGCAGGTGCTTAGCAGAAATCCTGTCTAGAAAGATGTGTTGCAGGTGTATAGTTTTGGATGTTATGTAGGTGTGTTTTTCTTTTTTAAGACTTAATAGTTGTTCTTGTGTTCGACCACTTGTGTTTTCATGTATGTCTGCTTATGTGTTTATGTACAGTGCTTAGCAAATTTATTAGCCCACCACCCAATGTAAGGTTTATGCCACAGCTACTCTAAATTAACAGCATTTGTAATTACTAAAATGGTTTTTTATCTTTTTGAAATGGTTAATCCACCAGTATGCACAAGTTCTTTAATCAAAATGATGTTTTTAATGCTAAAATATAATTATTGTTGTTATCCATGAATTTTCAAATTTACTGTTACAAAAAAGCAGAAAAAAATAGTAAAGCACATTATTAGTTTTTGATTAAGATGCCAAAATTAGTTTTAGTGGTTGAATTTTATGCTTGATTAATTTTTGCCGGCTCAAATTTGGGTATAAAATCGTGAGTTCAGTTTGAAATTCCTCACTCCTGTTGGATATAAAATGGTATAACGTCGAGAACTCACTGAAAAGGAAAGAGTCCACATTAAAGCACTTTGTGTGGTGGATGGTCTTTCTCGTTTTTATGACAGGTGGTCTAATAAATTTGTTAAGCACTGTATGTGTGTTTTAAAACCTCGGATCGAGTCAAGACTAACTTTCTGGCCTGGTTGGAGTGAGTGTGTGAGTGCATGTTGACATGAATCCGAGAGTTGACATAATATAAGAGGCTTGTATTAGACATGGATGCCATGAAAGCATGTTTGTTTTGCATATTACATTTGAATTGTGCTCTTAGTAGCTTTTATAATAAAGTGGAGCTCTTAAACCTTAAAGCCTTGTGTCTCTGAAATCATCGTTCCTTTCAACTGGCTGGTCTCCAAAACTATTAAATTACAAGGACATACTGCACTTGCTATCTGGGGAGCCATCACAAATAGAACAAGGCTGTTCCACTTGTGTGCCTCTAAGATGGTGCACACCAGAGGGAGACTGGCATTGAGGAGAGAAAATGATAAAACAAGCTTAGCACCTTGTTTCATGAGAAAAAACAGAGCAAAATGGAAGGAGAAAATCCCTGGTGATGGCCATTGTTCTCTTTCCAGCTTTTTCTGCAGGCTTACATCAACTATTTACACAAAGTATGAAAAAGAGTTACATTATTACAGGTTTGGACCCATGTCTAGACAAGCAGATTTGTAGTACAACAGTCTGCCACATGACAATGGATGTATTTGTGACTCATACAGTACAGTACATAATTCCTTCTCTCTAAGCACATAAACACTTCTTACTGTTTATACTTCTAAACAGGAAGAGAAGAAGAAATGTTAATTGTGGCTTTCCTTTTGAAAAAGAAAATAGGTGTTTTCAGTGTGTTCAAAGTCAATTAGCTTAGACAGAATATCAACAAACCACTGAATTTAATTTACTGTGTGTGTCTGTCTCACTGTGTTTCATATCTGTCCTGTGCCTTATTTAAGTCAGTTAACCCAACTCTTCAACAAGAGTGTTAGCAGTACAACGGTTGACCAAAAGAGGGCGCTGTATAACTCTGATTCTGTTCAACAGCAGGATTAGACTTTATTCATAACTTTAGACACATTTGAAACTCAACCTGAAATTCAATTAAAATGTTTCCAATCTATTATTTAAACATTTCATTGAATTCTAACTATATTTGTTATATATTATACTGTAAGTGTGTTATCTGAGAGCTTAAATCCCCACTTTCAGCATACTAATCATGAAGGAAGTATAGTAGGTATATTTGAATTATTTTTCTTTGACCTGAATAAGGTGTAATCCCATTTTCAAGCACAAAAAAAAAAGACATTTAAAAAGGACTTATTTATAATTGCCATGAATTCAGCAGCACATACTCTCAGTTATTTGAGAGCAGTCAAAGAAAAAATGTTGGAATTGCAATTTTTTGAAGCCCTCTTGCAGCGTCATGCTTATTGCTGTTCCTTACCGACAGAGGCGGCGTGCCGTCATCTTCCACAGTGACAGTGAGTCGGTACTCGGCCTGACGCTCTCGATCGGGAGGGGCTGGCCGTGTCACCATCTCACCAGTCACTCTGTCCATGCGGAAGGTAAGGTCCTGGTTGCCCGCAGTGAGGTAGTAAAACAGCATGGCATTGGGACCGATGTCTCGGTCTGTAGCCATCACACGGAGGACTGATGTACCACCTCCCACATTCTGCGAAATACATGAAAAAAGGAAGAATTGTTAAATAATGGATTGTCTGCGGTACATTAAAACAAACTTAATAACTGAACACCTAAATATTACTGCACAAATTTACACTGACCATTTGTTTAGCTTCTGTTTAAGAGTCAGATACATACAAGCTTCTGCAACATGAAATTTAAATTCACGAGTGGACAAAGTGATCATGTGTTGAGGGCATCCCTACCTCGCTTACGCTGACGTTGTAGCCCCTCTGGCTCTCAATAACAGGTGCATTATCATTAACATCCAGGATGTTGATTGTGAGTGAGTGATCTGTGTGTCTGGGAGGTGAGCCATTGTCAGTGGCACGAACCTGCAACAATATATGTGAACTGATGTGTATTAGAATGCATACTGTAAAACCCCATAGAAGACAAATAAATTAAGTGCATGCACTTATGTCTTTGAATTATAAAAGTTGTTTCTGTGCAATATCTTGTACTGGAAAGCAAGATTCCCATATGCTTTCTTTTATGGGAGAATATTGACATTGATAATGTTAGAACATGATCAGTAAATGAAAAACACACCATTTGTGTCTTTGGGCTCTACAGAACTACAGTGTCAAGAAATGTCTATGGTTTTAAATGTTAGAAATGTGGCATGTAATCGGTAAATTGTTGTGCTGAGTGAGGGTTGAGGTGTAAGTGAAGAGCATGAATGTGAAAGAGACGCAGGCATCTCGTGAAAAATATCATATAGTAACCATAGTGGATTGCTGCCTGACCTTCAGTAGGTAGCGGTCTACGGACTCTCTGTCCAGAGGAGCATTGACATAAACCTCCCCGTAAGTGTTGTTCACCGTCTTGATCATGAACACATCTTTCATGTTGCCTGCCACCAGAGTGAAATTGACCTGGCAAGGAGTAATAAGTCAGGATGAGAGAAAGCAAAAGGGGGGCAAACAGTGACTGATTGAACGTCAAATTACTGTAGTGCAATGGCTTTGCTTCCATTCAAAAACTGTAATCAATAAGTTACCCATGTGAGCATGGGTATTTTTTAATAGCTCTTTTTGGGTAATAAAATTTTGCATTAAGAAAGTAAGTCATACGAAGAGAGAGTGAAGACAATGTGTGCCAGTCTGCAGCATGCACAGTAGGCAGTAGCAAAAAGAGAAATGTGATGCTGGCAGCTTAAGTCAAAATCAGAGTGTGCTGATGTGAAACTGAAGTAAACTTAATTTGACTTCTTGTAATGAGATCTGCTGAAGTGAATATTTGTAGTATTTATATCATACTAAAAGTAAAATGAGTGAAGCATAACTTAGAAATGTCACATTTGCTGCTGAGGTGCCTGGAAACCCCGCTTACTTGATTCATCATGTGTTATTTGAAAACTGTAAAAATATAGCAGCATATTCAGGAAGCAGCATCTTTTAGTTTTGTGCTGTAAGTATTGTTGATTGCAGTAAAGCAGTATAAAAGATTGCCACACATAAGATCTTTAGTTTTTTTCTGGTGATTAAAAAAAAAAATCCATCTTTATTCGTATTTCTTTATCCTCACCAATCCGTTTAATCCAGCATCTCTGTCCTTTCCCAGAACTACTGCCACCCTTTTCCCCATGGGTGTGTTTTCTGGGATGTCCACTGAAGTATCAGATGTGATGTCGAACTCTGGACTGTTGTCATTCTCATCAAGAATGGTGATTGACACCTGTACAGAGGTCCAATCAAATGTAGGTTAAACTGTAGATTAGCAGCGTGATACTTACCTTTAATATTAAATAAACCCAGGTAAACAAAACATTGCATGGTGATTATACATTTAATGTTGTACTTAATATTCAGAGCACCATAAAAGCAACGTAAAGTCTTACCTTCTACACTTCCATTGAGAGATGCAATTAATAAAAGAGGAATGACATTAAGTTTTCTGCACCAGAATAGACACAAACACATGCAGTAATAAATCCACAAGGCACATTATTAAGAGGGTTAGGCCTGAAATAACAAAATTCACAATAAAGTGACGTACCACAGTGGAGTCCTTTTTAGGTCCTCCATCATCAGCAACAACAGTCAAGGTGTACATATCCCCCTTTTCTCTGTCCAGTAGGCCCGTTACTGTGATGCGGCCCTGAAACAACACACACATCAGAAGATACCTTAACCTACATAAAGAATCCATACAAGATGGAACTCCCAGTGTGACAGTGAACAAGTCAGGAGCACAAGAAAACTAATAAGTATCATACAAATTGAATCTATCAAAGGATTCAAATGACTTCAAAGCACACAGGCACTTTGATCACCTTACAGACATGCAGCAACACGAGTGTTAGCCTAAATCACAGGGGAAAAGGTATTACTGAATCACACTGTGGTTAATGGATGAAACATATTTGACAGAAGGTGGGTGTATTCTTTGAAGCACACAAAAAAAGAGGCATGCACATTGTGCTCAAATGATCAGTGACCTTTCCTCCACCTCCCCCCTTCTCCCTCACCGTGACACTGTCTATCTTGAAGAGGGCCAGAGCTGCAGGCGATGTGTCAGGGTCGAAACGGTACTTCAGCTGGTTCAAGTTGTCGGCAGACTGTGCCTGCACTTGAACCACCTCCGTCCCCGTGGCGATGTTCTCACGAAGTGAAGCCTCGTAACCAGCGGAGAAGAAGGCCACGGCCTCATCCAGCTCATTAAGTAAAGTGACATAGACAGTGCAGAAGCCTTGATGGAACGGTGGAGCTTGGTCAGTGGCTGAGACGTTCATGAGATAGGAGGTCTTGGTTTCATAGTCCAGGTAGTCCACAGTGGTAACCAGACCAGTGCTTCCATCAACCTCAAACTTGCGGTCAGAGCCAGATACAAGGGCATAGGCAACAGCTCCACCATCACCTGAACAGAAAGAGAGCAGGTGGTAGGGAAAAGCTGACAGTAAAAAAAAAAACAACAACTTATAATAAAAAGGTGTTTTTTTCCACCTACTGTTACTAAGAATAACAACTTTATAACATTGCTACAGTGAAACTAAAGTTACAACACACAACCAGCTTCCTTAATTCTGTGTTGTATTTAACACAGTTGTCGACAATGTTCTCTTGGCTATGTTGTGATTTTTTCAGTTTCAGGCCTGCTCTGATGTTTTGGAAAATGTATGTCACAGCACAAGATGAGTCACGGGGTGTCTAAGCAACACTTTACCCGACGGGAAGTGAATAAGAGGAAGTTTGTACCATGGAGCAGAAGTACAGATTTAAATGCCAGTTGCAATGTTTTGTACACACCAGAGTTACACAACGAGAGAAAAAAAAACAAAGAAGAGATTAGTTTTTCGTCTTTGGAGAGGCACCCACTAGTATTAGGTTTATTGATCTGCAAACTCATGTTAGTGCAAGCTGAGCTGCTTTGTGATGTTCAAAGGTACAGTCTTTGCTGAATGCCACAGCTACTTCTACTTACTGTTTTGTGTTAGATGGAGAAAACCTGATACTAAAGGGTTATTAACAAGACTTGAAATCAAACTTCAGTCCCCATCCTTCCCTCTTTTGGGTCATTTGAAACTGGACTTACCAGTATCAGGGTCTGTGGCACGCACAACAATCACAGAGGTGCCAATGCCAGCGGTCTCCCTAAGGCCCAGACGGTTGTACTGTTGCTGAGTAAACACTGGCACCTCATCATTGGCATCGTTAACATATATGATCACCTGAGGAGAAGACATTAGGTAAAGATAAACTTTGAGTAATATAGTCTGTTGGAAAGGGTTTAGTCATTTTATTAACTCATCCAGCAATGAAACCACAAAGATTAAAATCTGGCTCCCACGTGAAGGGGCTGGATCGGTTGAATTCCACATTTCTTGAATAAATACATCAGATTTATTCTGCTTTGATTTTAGCCACATTTTACATCTTAAAGACAATAAATTCACCTCTAAACAAAATTTATTCATAATGCATATAATATGTATTCTTCACTGGTTGTGGTTTCTCTGCTTTTGCTGCCCTCCTCTTTCTCACCCTCACGGAGCTCCTCATGCTGCCCTCATCACTGTTGTAGGCCTCCACTTCCAACATATGGGAGCTGCTGGTTTCTCTGTCCAGAGCCCTGAGGCCTCTTGTCACCAGTCCGGTCTGTCTGTCTATACTGAACAGATTGTTGCTGTTCCCTGCATGCATCACAAACACGAGCACGCAGACAGAGAGACAGTGAGAGGGAGGAAAGGTGAGACAAAGCCAAAAGACTTCAACAAAAAGGCAAATTTTAGTTAAACATTCAATTTAGTCCATGGGGGTACTTAATTCCACTACAGGCAACTGCCAAGTGGGTGAAGTCATTTCAGTTGCTGACAAGGCAAATTAATTTGTTTAAAGAGCCTGTCATTACTAGTATTTTGACTCTTTGGCAAGACCTGACTCATACATACTGAGCGCTTCGAGACAGGAAGAGCCAAAGCATAGGAAACAAGGGGAATGATCAAATTGGTGAATCCTGAGAATTTTGCTACAAAAGCTTCCATCTATGTCCTGTCTACATTTTTTTTTTAAAAAAACTTACTTTTACAAAGCTACTATCACATATTTTAATAATTTGTTTAGTCCAGTATGCATTCAGTCAGTGAACAAGATGACCATGTGCAAAGGCCTTCTAAAGGACAGCAACACTTACCAGTGAGGATCCTGTACAGAACTCGCCCATTCTCTCCCTGGTCTGCATCTGTAGCTTGAACCTTTACAGAAAAACAAAACCAGCATGTCTGTACTTTCTTAAAACATCTGCACAGGAACACTGAACTAAACCAAATGCAAAATAACATGTAAAAGCAAACCAGCCAGCTACGGAAAGGAAACAACTACGCCATTGTTTTCGCTTCACGATTGGCACTGCTAAGATAACTGTTTTTTATGCAGTCTAATGATGATCTTTGCAACTTCATGTAAGAGCTATCATTATTCATAACTAATATCATGACAGACTTGAACAGTTGGATTTGGTTACCAGCAAGTTTGAGGTTCTGTGTTTTTCTAGTGTCATTATCCTATGTAGTTACCTGATAGACAGCACATTTCATATGCTTTTTTATTGCTTCTTTGTTTTGTAAAAACAGAAGGACAAATCAGTATACTATCCCATTCACCAAGCATTGCCTGGTGCCCAGTGTCTTGTTGCCACAACAACCTCTTCGTAGCTTGGCAGTAAGAAACTCTCTCTCTGTGTTACAGGCAGATGGCCAGAAGCACCCAAAAACCCAAACCCAGCACAGACAGCATGGCTCCACAGTGTACACAGATAAATAGTGGAACATATTGGGCTGCTGGTGAATGGGCCATGTCATAGGACTGACTTCTGAATCCAGAGAGGCACATCGTTGCTGGCACTGGGTGAGGCTGACTTCATGTCGCACCATGCTCCTCTGTGAATGTGTCAAAATCTGTACCTACAAAGTGCTTATTCAGCTGCATACAGAGAAACACTCAAAACATTCAAGCACATATACATGTGCAGTCAGGTGCACACAAATAGTGAGACCCACACTCTTGCAGTCTCTGTCTTGCCCTGTGTGTCCTCCTTTGCTCGCTCTCACTCCCTCTGTGAAGAGGGGCCCAACTTCAGTCTCATTAGCTTCATAAAGAGATGTAGAGAGGAGAGGAGAAAGAGGAGGTAAGGGGAGGGGGGGAACGGGAGGAAAAAGTGGCTGGGGGTCAGATTGGTGAGTGATGAATAGGGCACTGCACAGCGGAATGCACCACTTAGTCCATAAAAGGGGGTGTATGAAAGTGCAGGACTACATTGCAGAGCCAGATGTTGGAAGTGTAATCATGTGATGTATATGCAGTTTTTTAAATACTAAGCCTCTGTGTGACTGACAAAACATAGTATTGTATTTGGCTCCTTGTCATTAAAGTAGTTGAGACATATTACTACTGTGATGCTGTTCCCAAGATTTTACCCCCCTTTCATCCCTGTTCCCCTCTTCCTCCAGAGTTTCCCCCTCTGTTTCTGGGAAAGCAGGAGTTTAAGGGGGGAAAAACAAGAGCGTGGCGCTACAAAGTGCGGAGCTACAAAACAGATCTGACCTCAGTTACTGGAACGAAGCAAGGTTCTGTTTTAAAGTCTCCAAAGTGTTGGCGTGAGTATATATTTTCAAAGGATTTTAGCTTCAGTATGAATGGTAAACATAATTCAATGCTTGAAATATTGGGGTTGTTACATTCCTACAAATGTTACTTCTGCTACAAACAAACTATTAGAGAAATTGTGTGCACACCTGATCAAACTTTGCAAATGTGGATCAGATAGACAAAGTGTGCTAGTACAGAAGTTAGGTGTTTTTTATTGTTTCAAAACTAGCTGAGTAGTCAGATCTGGAGGAGCAACAATGTGGGGTGAAACAGAGGGAGAGTACCTTACAGCGAAGCTGCCAAGCTTAAGAACAGCGTGCCTAATCACAAATATGTGCAAGCTACAGTATGTGTGGGTGAAAAAGAAAGTTTGTGGTTGAATAGCTGTGAGGGTGTGTGTGTGGCGTATGCGCTGGGAGGCGCTGACTAATGAACTGACTCTCTAACGAGCCATCCTGCTCCACTGGCCTTTTCAGAGCTTTCCTGGCATTTGGTCTTAAAAATAATTTCACGTCCCAATGTGTTTCCCTTAAACCGATAAGCCATGCTTTGTCTCCGCTGAATTAAGGACGATGACATTTACAAATGTTACTATGCTGAAGATGGGAGGGAGCGGGGGGTAATTGGAGACTGGGGTAGAAGAGGTGGGTGCCTTGCATTTTACAAGGGGCATTTTAATAAACCCAATTTGTTTTACATTGAAGAAAGCCTGTCAAGCATTGACTGTTTTGTAGTCCTTGATTTAATAGCTACATAATTGCCGCAAATGCCAAACAGTTTATGCATCTGGTTGGGCATGCAGGCGTTTCTATGCATATTTGTGCATGTGTGTCTATGTGTATTATAAGCCCTTGAGTGTATGATCCTAATTATGCCAAAACATGAGAACAGGCCTAAAATAAACCTACTCAGCATGGTTAAGCTTGGCTAGTGAGGCAAAACACAGCATGTCAAGAGAGCTGTTGCGGCACTTTTGTTAGAGGCTGACATACACACAACACATCAGTCTCAAACATAGCCAAATAGACTAAAAAACAATACACAAACACAATCTCTAAAACATTCTGACACTGGCCTACTAATGTTGCTTTCTCCTTCCAGAACAGAGACAATATGAACACCACTTATCCAGGCTCCAACGTCACCTTTGCCTCTAACACAGAAAACATCACTCTGTCCACCCTGACAACCACCACTATTGCCGCCACCATCCGACAGCCCCCATCTTATTCATCAGACATCCATGATCCAGAATTCACCATCATGGTGGTGCTGGGGTTATCGTTGCTGCTGGCAGGGTTTGCAGCCTTCCTGGCAGTGTGCCGGCCCTCTGAACAGGATGGGGACTCTGAGGCAAGCTGTGGGCCAGGCGAGAGCTTGACTCATAGAAGAAGGCCGTCCAGTGAGCCCCAGCTCAAGGTGTGGAAGAGGCTGGGCTCGTATCGCCGTTCATATAATCTCTCTTTCAGACGGCCGCCTCATCGCAGGCCGCATGAGCGTGAGAGCACACATGCTCCCCAGTCTCCAACTCAACAAACAACACAGCCAGAGATCAGCGTGGAGCCCCATCTCACAATGCCTTGTCTATTTGACTATGTTACTGAAATCTGACTCGAGGACCACCTGAAGGACGATTGACTGTTCCCTAGATGTGACACTGTATATTTTGTGGTTGGAGCAGCAAACATCACTAATATCAGGAGAGGGTGAAGAGTGCATTTTTAGTATGTGTTTTAACCATCTTGGAATCCTAGGTGGATGAACTTTGGTACAAAATGCAGCAAAAATACTGAAAAATTAGGTAATCAAAAAGCCATTGCAGCAGAGCAACACGTTTTTGTTACTGATCATTTCATCCTCTACTTCAGGTAGAATTTTGGAGCATGGATGGTCTTTTTTAAATCACAGCTCTGGACTATATTCACCAGAGAAAATGATTCAATTTGATTACAGTGAACAAAAAAAATCAATATAAAAAAATTTACTGCAAGACACTAGCACAGTGACTTCAAGGCTAAACTTAAGCATCAAAGGACAGAATCTCAGTTTAATCTATTACTATACTTTCAATCACATTCAAAATCTGGGGACAAGCATCGCTACCCAACATCACACTGCCTGTTGCTCTGATGCACTGATGCATTAAAACCCATCCATCTGGAAATTCATGCACATTAAGACAAACACTACCACGCTGGTCTCAGATTATGGTGGACTCAAAGTACTGACAGGATAAATGCAACCCAAGCCAAAAAGAGACCACTCTGTAACTCATTCAGTGTGTTTTAAGGAAATAAATTGAGTTTTAAATTTGCTGAAAGTGCCATTTCTGTCCGGATGTGTTTTGCAGTGCATGTGTGTGTGTGTGTGTGTGTGTGTTTTTTACCTGAAGGATGCTTGTTCCTTGGGGAACACTTTCCAGTATGCTGGTCTCATAACTGTTTTGGAGGAAGATGGGTCTGTTGTCATTGACGTCCTGCACCTCAACAAATACAGTGGCTGTGCCTGTCCTTCGGCTGCCAGCTGGACCATTGTCTACGTGCAAAACAGACAAGTTTGCAAACACATCACTTACAAAGTTAATACTAATTTTAGACATAAGGATATAGTGTTTGTCTATCTGATCCACATTTGCAACAGAAACAGATATAGTGTTTGTTTGATGGCTATACCACATAATATTTTACACTGAATAATCCATTAATCCTCAAAAAGCAAAGCAGGATCCTAAAAGAGATTTTTTTTATAAAGACTGGAATATAGTTGGCTCATTAAAAATTGGGTCATTTTCAACTGAATTAGGACAATGTGTGTTAACTCTGTTCTCTTGCACAGTTTTACATTATCTCTGCTTCTTCTCCCCTCGCTTGTGTCTCTGGCCTCCTCAGCAGATAAGCTACCCCCACTGAATGGTTTCCAAAACAGGAAAACCTCTGAGTTTTTGTTCTTTTTTTCACACAGGAACAAAGGCAGTTGAGCAATAGTCTGAAATCAATGCAGATGTGCAGGCAGCTGTTTTTTTTTTTTTTTTTCACACCATTATCATACACACGAAAACAAGAGCAGCTTTGAAGGTAAACAAAATGACCACATTATTATAACAAATATAAACACACAGTATGTAAAAATGAGAAAGGTAAAAGATAAAGTTTATGTATCATTGGAAAAACAATTTTATGAAATTTATGACACACCTATAGCTTCTATGATCAGAGTGTATGCTGCTTGAGTCTCTCTGTCTAGACCAACCACCGTCCGAACAACACCGTCTCTGAAGCCCACGCTGAATTTACCATCTTGATTACCATCTAAAAATACAAAAAAAGAAGACACATTTTAGAATTAATTTAATTAATATGTGTATAACATTCACCTACAGTACATAGGTGTATATATATAGTATATACTAAAAGACACATGCAAAAGGAGCTCAGCACATACACAAACTCACACACAGATGGACAGATGGAAGGTAATGATGGTGTACAAAGTCCCCATAACTTTAAAACACTGTAACCCACAAACACACACACACACAAAAAAAAAACACCTCCCACTGTGACCTCTGACCTGTGATGAAGTAGCTAAGTTCGGCGTTGAGACCTGCGTCGTTGTCAGAGCAGCTGAGGCGCGCTACAATGTGGTCTCTAGGGACACTCTCCTTCAGGGAAACATTGTACACGCGAGGGCTGAAGGTGGGCGTCTCATCATTTACATCCAGAACTGACGCACGCCACACACAGACAGAAAGACATGAGGACACATGGATAGATGCACATGAGGACAAATAAGGCAGCAGGGTGGTGCAGTGAGTAGTACATTTTCTTTGCCTTTCTTGCTCGGGTGTGCTGTTCTGTGACCATTTCCTCTGATTCGGACTCATCTGATCCATTTGGGAAATGGCAGCAGTTTTTCCAATCTTCTTCAATCACATCCACAGCAATCAGACCATTTGTCTACGTTTAGGGGGTTTTGAAATCTCACCAGCAGATGGCAGCATTTTACCCAGCAGATGTTTGAGAAATCAGTGGTTGGCTGTTTGCCATAATGAAGCAACTCTTTATTATGTCATTTTTGGTTTCCAAATTTAACATTTAGGTAATTTCAGAGAGAGCAAACATAAATCAAAGTTAAACCTCTCACCTATGACAGTGAGGGTTGATGTAGAGGTACGGGGGAACCGTCCTGCATCATATGCAATAATCCTCAAATGGTACTGTCCGATCTGCTCACGATCCAGAACTGCCGTAGAGGTGAGAATGCCAGTGGAGGTGTTCAGGTGGAAGTCGAGCCGAGGCATGCCCATCTGTAATGCCATTGTAATCAAACCATTCTTATCCTCATCAGGATCCTCAACCTGGACCTACAGAAGAAAGAGAGAGAGAGAGAGAGAGAAAGTGATATAGAGGAAGGGAGAGAAAGAGAAAATTTCAAGTCAGAAAATCCTTTAGGACTTTAGGACATTTTCTTGTCTGTCATCACTTATCTTCCCTAAATATTTTGTTAATATAAGCCTCGCAGAAACGTAGCAGACAATATGCTACAACACCATCGTACATGACTATAGTCTTTTATTTTACCCTAAAAAATGAGGAACCAATGGGAAGTCCCTCGGGTACTTCAGCCACAGACGGCAGGTTAAGGAAGGCCGGATCGTTGTCATTGAGATCCAGCAGGTTGACAAACACTGTGGTGCTTGCTGATGCACGCAATGGAGGTGTACCACCTAAAGAGGGCGCCAAAGGGATATATAAAGACACACACACACACACACACACACACACACACACACACACACACATCCCATATCTCATGGTCAAAGGAGTTTATTAGCCACAATAACGAGTTTCATGGTCAACATAAAACTTTAGGAATGAGACTTGGAGAAAGAGGCTCATGGCTGAGAACTGAGTTCTATGGCGTGATATTGACACGTAGCAATTTAAGTTTGCTTCTGGAACCACATCAATGAATGGGAAAATTTACACAGGAAAAGATAAGTACAAGCATAAAAAACTAAAATAATCACACAACACACTACTCACGGTCGACAGCTGAGATGATGATAGTCCTCATAAGTACCGTGTCCCTGGGGTTTGAGCTTTCCCTGTCCAGTGTTACCCCACTGGTGCGGATCTTCCCTGTACTGCTGTTGATGGTGTAGAAAGGATTTTCTGGATTGATACTGTATACCACTGTCCCATTTTCCCCATTGTCAGGGTCCACTGCCAACACCTGGACAGAGGAAAGAGAAAAAAAACCTTTATTTTCTTTTGCTTGAGCTCTTTAGTCAGCTTCCTCAAAACCGTTTCCTATACCCTATATATAAGCAAAGGTTAAATTAACAAGAACTTAAAGCTGTGGGGATGATCTACAACAGAAAATTGTAGCAAAAAAGAAAGGAGGAATACGGGAAATAAACGAGGGAAGGAAAAAGAATAACAGCAGCTGTATTGGTAATAAGAACACCCCCCACCCCAGCCCCTGAGTATCTTCACATACAACCCTTCCCAACTTTTCCAACACATCAGTCAGCCAAAAGAAAAATAGTAATGTCTCATTTTGTGACACAGAGTGGCGATGGGTGATGAATGTATGAAGCCGGGAGCCCAGCTAAAGCACGGGCGGATTTTTAAAGAGCTGATCAATTATTCAGTGCGCTGACTAAAAATGCTGGAAACTGGTTAATTGGTCATTAGAGGAACAAAGGTTTTGCAGGTATTTAATTATTAAGGGGACATGGTAGGCAGGCATCTCAGAGGCCCATTGATTAGCAACTGCACAGACAAAGGCAGGTGATATAAGATGTGGAGAAGTGTCTGGCCGGGGCCAGTTGAACTAATCAATTCTGGCCTGAGCAGAGCACATTAAAAGATGGAGAGCAAATATATTAGCCTTGTCTATTGAACTGTGGTGCTTGTCTGACTGCAGAGTGGCAAAAAAGAGAATATTGTTTTGAAAGGAGATCTTCAAGGAGGCTCACAGAGTGTGTGTGTGTGTGTGTGTGTGTGTGTATGCTCTGAATGTAAGAGGCTGCGGCATTGATGGGGCGCTCTGAGATTTGAGTGGGCTGATCCTTGCACTGGGTACAGTGGCCAAATTCATCGGCTCACTGGACACCTCCAGGAGGACTCAGCAGGTGGCCTCTTGTCACCATGGAAACACTGGCTAGACCAGGGCTACATTGGGGCCAATTACAGGACTGTAAGCCTGGGTGGTCACATTTATTGAAAAATGGTCAGAGGGGCAACTGTGTCTGTCCACTGAGCACATGGAGTCACATACAGCATGCAACGCATTGCTGGATGCACCATGAAAAAACTCAACTGAGGAATAACTACAGGAGATTACGAAAAAGTGGCAACATTTTAGCGGGCAAAACTTGTATCTTCCATTTCTTTTTATTTGCAATTTCTTTATTTCACTTTTTTGCACTGCAAGATGGGTTCTTGCTTCTTTCTCTGCCTAGAAGCTGAAAAATTTGCTATGCGTATGACTGCAGGCTACATTTTAATTAGCAATTGGACTCCCTTAATTACACTCACTGACGCCTCTTTAATTAATGGACAATCAGGGCTTAATTAACAACAACACATTGCCAAAGACACCAGCAGGACAATGAGAGTTTGGGCTAATAGCGGAGTTTACTTTGTGATGACCTACGCAGTGATGGCCGTTTGTCCATTGATAGCAGATCCATCCTTCAAATACTGTTTTTCAGTTCAAGTATGGCTTTAATGATCTTCTAACAAAGAAATTTGTGTATAATTCAATCTTTACACTTTGTTCACCTTCTTCTGACACTAAGCATTTTTTATTAAAAACACACCTTTGGCATATGTTTGCAAGATCAGCTTAGTCAAATTAAGCTACAGACTAAAAAAATGAATTAAAGCTGAAAAAATAAAATCAAATCAAAGGATACCAGTGCTCCAATGAAAGGATGTAAAAAGTAGAACCCAACGTTTCAGTAACTTCATCTCAAACGCTTCCACCACTCGTCCTACATGAAGTAAACAACTAATCTTAGACTTCTTATTCCAGTGTTCCCATTATTCCCCTTCACCATTAATACCACCGCCACCTAATTAGTCAAGTTACAAGTTGGGCTAGGTACACTCACAGAGATAACATCTGTGTTGATAGGACTCATCTCTACTACGTTGGCATTATATGGCTCGTCTCGCCACACAGGGGCGTTGTCATTGATGTCCAGTATGGTGATGTTCACCTAAATTCAATGGAAGAGGGAAATTCTTTTCATTAACTGACCACACTGATACAATATAATGAGCTTTTAAAAAGTTAAATATAAAAGAAGATTGGTCATTGTGGTTTACAATCCAAAAGTCCAAATTATAGTAAAGTACCTCATAGTATTTATATTACAGAAAACAGTGTCTCTGGAATGTTTTTAACCAAAATACTATAGAGCAAATACGCTGATGAAGTGGCGTCAGAATTTGTTCAGATAAAAAAATGATGTTAAGTTGTTACAGTGGCAATCCCAGTCTTCTGCTGTGGGCCCACGCCTCCATCCACTGCTCTGACTATCAGGATGTACTCCGACTTCTGTTCACGGTCAAGCAAGGCTGTGGTGGTGATCTCTCCTAAAACACACATGGCATCAGATGAAAACTGCCCCCCAAAAAAGAAGAATTTTCATTAAAGCTGAGTTTCTCATGTTAGGATGAAAGGATTACTGCATAGACAGGGTGTAAGCCAGCCACGATGTGCATAGAAACAAAGTAAAGGGCTGAAAAAAACAACAACAAAAGATTGTGCAAACACAGATTTAAATAAGCAGTCCTATCTTTCACGTACAAGAACATTTTTCTAAAATTCACACACTTCCCTTGCACACACAGACATGCATACACACACGCGCGCGTACCTGAGCGTGAGTTGAGACGGAACTGAGAGGAGCCCTCCAGGGAGTAGATGAGTGAGGCCTGGCCAAACTCCCGCGAGGCGTCCAAATCAGTAGCATTCACAAGCAGCACAGTAGCCCCTGCAGAGAAGGGGGTGGGGGGGGGGGGACAGCAAAAAGG